>JADQWA010000147.1:65667-110529 GCA_018344505.1 Nebria ingens riversi | reverse complement strand
TATATATATATGTATGTATATATAAATATTTTGTTAGGTTTAAGTTCATTTGAATATTAAAAAACGTCCGGCTAAAATAATTTCTAATATATGAATAATTATATTTGCTTGAATTCACCCTACCTGTGTAACGGTATTGAGTACAGGTAATTAATGAAATCCATATACCTATATTAAATGTGTTCTATCCACCACCTATTATGGAATCTAAGAAATTCTGAAGATCGCAACAATTATTTAAATATATCAGGGTGAAGGGATGCCCTTAACCGATTATACCTACATTGCGGAGTGGCAATTTCGAAAAGAAATGAGAAAAAACCGTAAAATACAATAATCAAGAACGTTCAGATACATGATCGGTGGGTGGAAAGAACATGCGTAGTACCTACCTATTATCACCTGAAATTACGAAAGATACCAAGGCTGCTTTCGATCTAAAAAAATAAATCTCTCACAGATTCTCAATATATCACTCGTATAGTATTCATTGGCCAAATACCTAAAGCGAAACCGAGTTTCAGCAATATTCACAACGTCACCTGAAGATTAGAGCAGCTAAAATAGTTTCTTATCTAGGCAAACAAAGATTTTGTCATAATATTGAATGCTAAATTCGTCTAAAAAATCGTATACTATATCGCATGAAATTATAAAAAAAAAACGAGATATTTATTTATTTCTGTTGTTTTAGTGTTTACTCTTTGACCAAATACCACCTAGTGAGAAACCGAGTTTCACCACTATTGAATGAGTATGAATGTTGGGTAAGAAAAAGGTAATTTCGATAAAGATGAGATCCTTGAAACCTTTTAGGTATAAAAGGAAGAGATATAAAAATACATGTGTGTGTGTGTTTGTGGAACATAGAACGAATTATTTTATGTGCACTGGTTTCAATGAGATAGTTTAAAAGAACGATATAAATATAATGACAATGTAAAGTTGTCCCCAGAATAAATGAATGAGGATGAATATGATTGAAAATATGCATACTCAAAGACACATCGTAAACAAGTAAGAAAAGGAATAAAAGCATGTATGTATTACCTCGTGAGGTAAGTAATAACATTGAGTAATGGTACTGTTGTATGAAAGATAGTAAGAATTTGAATCCTTTAGAATGATTGTATACCTCCTTATTTAAAGGCTTAGTGCTGCAGGCATATGTAATAAATATAAAATATTTTGGATGCGTAGGAAGGAGTATTATTTGTGTCGACTCAGTAGGTATTTAAGTTTGAACGTATTAGTGTAAACAAATAAAAGTAACAAAATATAAAATTAGGGATAAAAAACTCTAAAATAATTAACTAAAGAATCTCTGAAAGGAGAAAGAAACAGAACCACTTGTAAGAAGAAGACACAAAACATGCATGTACGAGTATTTACAGGTTTTCAACGGTGTAATACGACCTGACTATCAAGTGACCTACCACCGTGCACTGTCAAGAGTGAAGCAAGCAGTGGGGGAAAATAAAAAACAACGAATCCCCGCTGGCCTAATTGTACGACGTGGTGGAAAGCGTTCGCCCGTGCTCAGTCGCTGGAACCGACACAAAGACTGTTCACTCACGTCGCGTCGTCAACCAGCAACCCCTCTCGCTAGCACTCATTACATTACATGATATGATCGGTTTGAAACACTCGTATAGTTCTTCCACTCCGAGAAGAGAGATAGTTATGTCGGTCGTTTTTGATTATACCATAAGATAACCAGACAGCAGAACTACAATTTATTGTTGAACGAGTCATTTTTACTATCTTATGTACGTAAAATCTGATAAGAATATGTTTTATTTAATTGCCATCAAGTTTGGGTTGTGGTTGTAACGTTTCACGCTATGTAGATTATTTACTAATGTTATGTAGAAAACATTGTAGTATGATCAAATTTAAATTAATATATATATATATATATATATATATATATATATAATATATATATATATATATATATATATTATATATATATATATACGAGGGTGGTCTGAAAAGTTTCCGACCTAACAAAGATACAAGACATTTTTTCAGAATTTTTTTTTAATTTTTCAACATAGTCTCCTTGTAACTCTACACACTTCTCCCAGCGATGCTCCCATCTCTGTAACCCGTCCAAATAGTACTCGGCGTTTTTCTCTGCAAAATAATTGTTCACGAAGGTGATTGCCTCTTCATTTGACGGAAATCTCTGTCCTCCGAGCGCAATTTTTAGATGAGGGAACAAAAAGAAGTCGCTTGGGGCTAGATCTGGTGAGTAAGGCGGATGGTCAAGCAGTTCAAACCGTAATTCGTGGATTTTCGTCATAGCAACCGCTGAGGTGTGAGACACGTTTTTGGTCTAACGTGAGCAAACGCGGCACCCAACGCGCGGACAGCTTTCTCATGTCTAAATGTTGATTTAATATGTGACAAACACGTTCTTTTTGACACGTTCATAACCTCTGCTATCTCTCTCACTTTAATTCGGCGGTCGTCTAGCACCATTTCGTGAACTTTGGCGATGTTTTCGTCGGTAGGTGGTTTTGGACGTCCCGAACGTTCATCGTCTCCCAAGCTCTTACGGCCACGTTTAAATTCAGCTGCTCAAAATTTCACTGTGGTAAATGATGGTGCAGAGTCCCCATACACAGAATCCAACTCATCTTTGATTTGCGTAGGTGTATTGCCTTTCAAAAATAAATATTTGATGACAGCTCAATACTCGATTTTGTCCATTTACATAAAAACATTCACATCAACTCACTCAAACGACTGTTACATAACAACTGCGCGTCCAAAATGGCTGAAACTTTGGTGAGTGACTGTCAACAGATGAACAACGAAATTCCCGAGCTTTTATTTACGAGTGCTGCTATCTTCATGTTGAGGTCGGAAACTTTTCAGACCACCCTCGTATATATATATATATATATATATATATATATATATATATATATATATATATATATATATATATATATATATATATATTTGGTTTTGGTGACTTTCGATCGTTGCCGTTTGCCTTCTGCTTAAAAGCTCCGATTCGTGGAGGTTATGAAAATACATTAATATTACCTATACTAAACCATACTAGCGAAAATAACAATGGCGTAGTCAATGCTTGATACTTTACTTTAGAACATTTCATTCCTGTAGTTGGCCTTATAAAAACTAGGCTTGATTTTAAAAATGGTATAGCCATCAACACATCGTAAAACACGTACTTTTACACCAAAAAAGGATGTGACAATTGGGTGGGGCATCCGCCCCCGACCCTCGTATTTCTCATGAATGAGATACCTACGTAGGAATGAACAACTAATACAAACAGTAATCATTTATTTACCGCCCACTGCAAAATAATAAGAAAAAAATATATTTAATGATCGTAAAAAAAAAAGTAACTGGTTTTTCTTATAGGTACAGATAAATAGAGTTGACCAACTGCGAAACGACCGTTAGATGTATGCGCCCAATTTGAAGTTTTTACAAACTTGGACCGGTTTATTTCGTGCCAGCGAATAATATATGGACGTATGTATATAGAAGGTGTTTTTTGTTGTTGCTTTTTCTTTCAAAACTTTTCATTTCGCCGAATAGAATTCCTCTCACTGCTTTAGGAACTTGACCTTCACAGGTATGCGACACATCATACGCACATAGCCGTAGCTTCGGTACATTTATATGGTGATTTATATTGTAATTAGCCAATTAAAAATGATGAAACCACTACAACTGCTATATAATTTAATTTTCTCTGCTGTACGTATACATATGTAGTTATGTTTTCGTGGTTTACTCCTCATATTTATTATACATATAACGCGCAGGCATATTTCTATGTTTACATTGATTGAATCACAAAAGTAGCGCGCTTTTGTGGAAAACATTACTATGGAAATGAAGTATCATATAGGTATTTTAAACAATTTATTACCTATATAATATAGGCATTAGCTTTCAGATATTTATTTATTTTAGATTTTTTCTGTATTTTTGTTCGACAATACGTGACAGTAGGTTAATTTCATTAATTTTAAATCAGGATTAATATATATTATTGGAATCAAAGAAAAACATCGGCCATGTATTGGCCCTAAACTTTCTTTTACGTAGTCAGTATATTTTGATTTGATAGTATATAAATTAAAATATAAAATGTTAAAATTTAACAGAAAATATTTTCATTCATTATGTCCAGTAAAACTGTAAAGTTAGATTATTGTCAGATTTCTAATAAAACATATGTATTTTAGATTTAAAATGTTCGATTCTATAGTAATATACAGAAAATATAATTATTCATTACACATTATTAAAAATTATTATGGCCGGACATTTATATTTATATATAATATTTTAAATTATTTACTAACCTTTGTAACGTTTTTTCACTAAACTTATTTGTAACACTGACAATAAATGTTAAATGTCAAAATATTTGAATATTAAAAACAATTGACATGCATAGTAGGTGCGATTTATTATATATAATTTCCCATACCTACGTAATTATGGCAATATCAATAAGATAAGATCTTGTAACTGGTACTTTTTGAAGAAATGTTTCAAACAAAAGTTGTGCAGAATACTAATATCTTTGAATGTTAATGTAACTATATTTATTGTAAGTACAGCCGTTTCGGAGATATTGCAGAAACTATAAAAAATGACTCAAGTAAACATGCACTTCCGGTTTGAATATGCTTTTCAATAATAGGAGGTTTTCCTCCCAGACATATACAAATCTTAAGTTTAAAGTTTCCTAATTTTATCTTTAACGGTGTAGGCTGTAGAGCGCAGACAGACACACACACAGACACACACACACACACACACAGACGTCATTCCAAAAATAGTCAGACTCGATTCAGGGAAGGTCAAAAGGTGTATTTCCGTAATAATTTCGAGAATTTTTTTTTTTCGTGATTACAATACTTACTTATTACTTCGTAAAAGAAAGTAAAAAGAATTGAATATCTCTGTAAATATATTTTGAAGCAAAATTTATTGCTGATACAAGCTTATAATATAGTAAGTATATATATATATATATATATATATATATATATATATATATATATATATATAAATATATAATATATATATATATATATATATAAATATATATATATATATATATATATATATATATATATATATATATAGATATATATATATATATATATATTATATATATATATATATATATATATATATATATATATATATATATATATATATGTATATATATATATATATATATATATATATATATATATATATATATATATATATATGTATATATATATATATATATATATATATATATATATATATATATATATATATATATATATATATATATATTATATATATATATATATATATATATATATATATATATATATATATATATAGTATATATATATATATATATATACATATATATATATATATATATATATATATATATAATATATATATATATATATATATGTGTGTATTTATTGCAGTATTATAATATGTATTAAAAATTGAGTCCTGTACGCCACTGTAGAAACAAGTTAGCGTTTACATTTTAATGATCTAAGTGAGATATATCTAATTTACTATTGCATAACGAATCTTTTTTTATGTAGCTACAAAGAAGTTATAAACATATAAATGTAATTGACTCTTTGCTAAACATAATTCATAATTTGTTAATTACTGTTCTATCCTTAGGTTATAATTAGTGAAATGAAATATGCTCTATCTGCACTTAACGCGTTTGAAAAATATGAGAAAATTATACATATTTTTCTGTGTGTATACATACATACATACATAGATAGATAGATAGAGTATTGGTAGTTATGACTTTCTTGACTTTTTGTAACCAATTACCACCGCAGCTATTTGATTAGAAACCAGTTTTGAATAAGAAGTTCTGCGTGCTGTAATCAAATTGTATAGATGGGAAGTAGTAGGTATGATTTTTTCATTTCTAAAAATAAATTTAATTACAGGAAACCGGTATACAAGAAAGAAACATTTACTATTGCCCATAACATTTTTATATTGATTGCATTGCTATAACTGTTTACAAATAATACATACATACACACATACTATCCCTTTCAGTGAATACAGGCATAAACAAGAGACATCATAATTAAATTGCAATTGTCTAAATTAAATCATTCCTTTGTTCGGTTGAGAAAATTACAAATAAACTTAGGCATTGAAAAAGAAAATATGGAGTCTTAAATTCAATTCGGTTTAAAGACAAATTCCTAAGATAATAGTTTTCCGGTGTAAAATATAGGTAATAAAACTAAATAAGTAAAAGATTAAAATATGATATACCTACCTATAGTCTGTATTTCATAAGAAGACAGCGTTAGTCTAATTATGTACATACCTTGTCGCTCTTATTTATGAAGTATTACACCATCTTTCTCAAACAAAGGATAGTGTTTATACTATGTTAGTGAGAGCGACAAGGTTCATCATAAGACTAACGCTGTCTTCTTATGAAGAACAGAGTATTGGTATTTAATTTAACAAGAATCCTGATGACCAGATTTAGTAGAATACCTACCTATTCCAGTTTCCTTTTTAAGCGCAAATGTAAATGAACAAGTTATAAAATCATAGCTAAATATGCTTGCAAATTCACAATATTAAGTTTCTTATAGCCATGCCTATAAAGCCGCATGTAGAGACTTTCAAACTAATATAAAAACTAGTTTTACGGAAACATGCGTATAATGACATTTATAAATCGTTAAAGATGGTAGCCCGATTGCATTGCTATCAAGTTCAAGATCAGTGCATTTCAAACTCATTATCAAATGCGATTTAATATTTCCTTTGAAAGCCAATGTAGATTAGCACACAACGCTAAGAACATTTCAACCATCTTGGTTTACCTACATATGTGCATACATACATACATATCTGATGAAGAGGTATCTAAAAGTATCAGGGTACCAGGATACAGCATACAATGTAGGTACTCGCGATCCAACTACCTTTTGGCATAGTATACAGTTTGAAATTGTGACTGATGCATATATGTTACGTACATACTTACATATTACGGTGACGTCTAAGCAGTGACCCAGAGTTACTTGCACTGGTTTTCCAATTTTATTTTTTAATATTTACAGCAATAAAAACTAACCACCTACTTATGGTACCTGTTTTCGTAAGAATACAGAGTTAGTTTTATGATGTACCTTGTCGCTCTCTCTAACATAGCATAAGCGCTATCCGTTGCTGGAAAAAGATGGTGTAATACTCAACATAAGTGAGAGTGACAAGGTACCTAGGTACTTAAAAAGACTAACGCTGTATTTGTATCATAAACAAACTACAGAAAGAATTAGTAGTCGTTTAAAAATAAAGAAAGCGATTATTGATCACTATTAAAGTGTTGTCGTCAACATTAGGATTCAAATGACTTTCAGATCCAGATGTAGTAGTACATCTAATTTTAGATTAAGCTACGTATAAGAAAGTCCAGTGCAAGCCACTGCAGATGTTTTTATATATGCATCTACTGTGAATTGTTGATATACGGAATAAGAAAATACGTTAAGTTTCGAATCCAATTCATCGCATTGGCGTGTAACAAAATGCATTATTTAGTAATAAACAATTAAAATTTTGGCATCAAATTATTATTCGTTCAATCATAATTTCTACACTAGGATTACTTTTCGTTAGATTTAATTGTTAAAGAATATTTCCATTTTCTTGGAAACAATTATCGTAAAGGAGTCACCTACCCTGGCGTATACTTTCAAGCTTATGCATTCTGTATGTTGAATAGATTTTAATAACAGGAAGTATTGGAAATTAAGTACCTACTATTGAATTGTATTTATATATTTATAATTATTTATCTGTTATTGAAACGTAAAATAACTAAGACGAATGTGTATTCAGTACTAACAAAGAACATATTAGTTGGTTACTCTAGTTCCGAAGTTCCTATGTTGCTTACAACAGCGGACGTCTTGTCAGACTGTTGTGAATTGTGACTTTATAATAATTGTAATTGTTCCTTGTATAGTGCGCATGCGCATCGGTCCATCCCCTTTACAGTACACAATACAACTGAGAAAGACCGGTCCTCAGAGCATGAAATCCTAGACGCATCACATCATATCCTTCCACAGACGATAATATTATGTGCGTTTTTGTAACAATCAATATCAATTTCGTATATAGGTACATAAGTAAGTATGTATGTATATACATATATACTAGTACCTATTATTAGCTCGCCGTCGCCGTACCTAATATTCGGCCCTGTTCTGTAAATTACTCGGATTGAAACATTTTTTTAACAAAGAGTTCGTATTTTAGCGTCCTGAATAAAACATATATAAATATCATATACTTGGATATTAATCGTCGCTCGTAAGACTAAAATTTGTCGCTTCCTCTCCTCTGAAGATACTGAACAGATTTAACACCAAATTTGGTATACATAATCTATAAGTACACAATTCATGCCATATGCATTTCAAAATATTGACTTTAAAAACGGTTTGACAATACAAAAAAAAAAACTACATAATATTATAATATATTTTCGGTCCTGACATTTTTTCAAAAATGAAAACCTAACACCATTAGAAAATATTTATATAATTGTAATTTTTTGTTTTTATTATCATAAGGTAAAACAAGTAACAAACGGGTTTACGGGTTTTTGCTAGTATTATAAAAATATTTGAGTAAAGCTTTACATGTTCAGAATACATCATATATCCGAGAAAATTAATTTTCAAACATGTACATAAATTGTACTTTGACACATTTAACAAAAATGTAGTGGTTAAACAGTAATTGCAATGATTTCGTAATTTTTTAGTGTTAGTCGCTAGTGTTGTAAAAGAAAAGAGTAATTTAGTATAAGCACTGCTTGTGGTTGCCATCATTTCCTTCCATATCTTAACGTAAGTTTGTAACAACCGACCTCTTGTTGTTGTTCTGGTTGTATTAGCTAAGATGGCTTGATGCACCAACAGTCAGGGGCGTTGTCCCTAACTCACGATCAGGTCTATGCACGTGTTGTATGTATACATACATACATACATCTTTCCAGCGAAATACATCATGGTCTTTACTTACTTGATGAATATGACGTTATGTATGTACATAAGTATGTTGTCAGGATTTTAACCCTAACTAAACTAACCAAGTATTACCTGGTATACTAGTCTAGTACCGGTTTAACCTGTATAGCCCAAGTGACCAATGACACTTAAAATGTTGGTTTAACTAAATAATAGTGCTGTTGAAACGAAAACGTCATGTGACTTTTATTAAATTTGATGATTTAGCGAAGTAAACGTGCTTCTACAAAGTATAGGTTTGATTATCATGCGAAGAGGGAATAGAATATTTTTTTGAATAATCTGCGAATTTAGTCGCAAACTGTACAGTACTCAGGAAAATATATTTTAATAAAACTTGTAACCAAATATTATCATTATTTCGTATACCTATATTTACAAAAACAAAGTTAATATTCAATAATTTGTTTATTTGTATGACCGAAAGAAAAGTAAGTGATCGCCAATTCTAATATCTGCAAAAACCTTGTCGTTTTAAAATTATTAATAGTCAAACCAAATTATTGCCAAAAGTTATTTTTTTTTTTTTAAATAGTTCTGATTATTGCTAAAATGAAAATATGAAATATCTATGGTACACTTAGATAGATTCTCATGAGATGAACTTAAAAACGTGATACATTTTTCTTGGTTGCAACTAAAAACACTACCTATGTAGGTATATAATATTTCAAACCCATTTCTGTGGTTGCATTCGACATTTTTACTGACATTTTATCTGCGTGGGATACAAAAACTACACGGTTTACTCGACGAAGGAATAATACGTCAGAGATATCCAAATATTATCGGTATTACTTGAAGAGTTTTTCTGCTACTACATTTATTAAAATAGCCGTGATTATTAGTAATAAAATACATGGCTTCTGTTTCTGTATTTCTCTTCAGTATGTTGATGCAAATGTATGTACATACATATGTATAAAACTCACTTATCAAGTATGTATGTAGTTTGAAATATCTAATGCTTGAATTCCTGGATTGGATGCTTCAGTTCGAAGTACACAGGAGGAGAGAAGTAATTGATTTGTTATTTGTATATGCATCGAATATTTATATTTAAAACAAAATATATTCTTTCAAAGTTTAAATATTTAAACTAAAAAGATACTCATTCAAAGTTGAAGTCTTTATAGGGCAGAATAAGATGTTTGTTTTTATTGACTTTTTTTGATAAATTCTAATATATTTCTTATGTTAAAATCACTTGGTCAATAAATTGGAGGAGATAAGCAAACCCTGTAGTGATAAAAGTACCACCAAAGCATTAAATGTCGAAAGTATGGCTTATAAGGAGAATAGAATATTATTGTGACCATACCAGTTCTGCGAAGTAGTTATACAGTATGCGGAAGTAAAAGAAAGTGACTATGCAAGTGTGCGAGAGAGATCAAGTGAGAACTTACTTCTTTGGTCCATGGTCCCTTGACAAGCTCAGGGTTGACGACCTTGGTCCATCGTTGTTGGCACTGCACATCGGAGCGGTCGGGGAAATGCTTCGAGATCAACTCCCACCTCTCGCTGTATTCATCCACCAGATGTTTAAGGCGAGCGTCCTGTAGTGTATAACAACAAATAAATGCACATTTACACTTCAGGAAAAATGAACTAACTGTACATTTCTATGTAGGTACTACTATGTGTGACTTCTAAGCACAAGTGTCGGCTTTGTTTTACTCAATGACTATAGGACTTTGGCAAACATCCAACAATTTATTATTCTCGGAACTGTATGCAATCTTTAGGAATTTTAATTCGAACAAGGTATGTGTATTTGATTTATAGGTATAGATAAATTTGAACTTATATAACGCTAACAGCCGAATTCTCGAAACAAAATTAGCGCTAATACTGGTATAAGTGTCCAGTATTAACGTTAATCCTATTCTCAAAAATATTTAATACCAATCTCGTAGTACTCCGTTAATGCTGGTACTAACGTCCTTAATACCCATCGTATCTATGACAATATCAAATAATATTATTCCCAAAGAATAATACTATCTGAAAAGATTAAATTTAGTATAAAAAAATAAAACTGGTCGACAGCGGTATTACCCGACTTCTGTTGTGTAGTTTGATGAATATTTATTAAAAATTATGCGATTTTTATTTATTATTGTAGAAAGAAACGAATATCACGATGAATTAAACTGTCCAAATATAAGAAATTATCGTCCAACAAAAATAATGCTATATTTTATTATTCAATTTTATACAAGATTACGTTATTTATTTACTAGATGTTATAAACTTCCTCGTAATTCTATTTGGAAAAGCTGTGAATTAATTAGACCATTTTTTGAAAGAACTACTAAAAGATCAAATGTTCTATCTGTTCTTTACGATTTTTAGCAAGTGGAAGTTTCCAAAATGTAATGAGAGATGTGGTTCATGTCAGCCAGTCTAGCTGTAGTAGAATTTTAAAACACGTTTGTAATGCATTTGTACATATATCTAGAAACTACATAAACTTTCCAACCACACATTCGCGTTTTGGCAACATTAACATTAACCACATTAACTGTTAATGCGTTGTTTTGCTCTTCAAGCGCGCCGGTCCTACACTCCTGTGCAGAGTTTCTCCTAATAGAATTACGAACGCATGCAAATAATAGCGCTAAATTTAAATTGAAACTTATTACAGGGTTTTATAGAACCGCGAATTTCCAAATTTAATTGATTGCATTGATTTCGTTCATATTAGGCTAAAGCCGTCTGCCAAATAAAATATTATTTCTCAATTCTATTTCTATTGTGAGCACATCTATTTCGTTTGCGGTAATATTAGATTTACGTTGATGTTTATTCGTCATATCACCCGTCACTTTGATACGATATGGTATTAAGCTAGTGCTGGCCTAGTCTAATACTGTTTTTGTTTCCAGAATTCGGTATTAGGCAACATTTTAATACCTTATTACGTTGGTATTAGCTTATACTAGTATTAGTATTAACTAAACCTCTTTCGGGAATTCGGCTGTTAGTGTTTAATTATATGTACTACAGTACTAATAGAATTAGCACTGCCCGTCTTTACGAAAAAATACTAAGTTCCGCGCATATGATACTGTCTCCTGTTTATTTTGAAACTAAGTCGAAATTGTCACATAATTTTAACCTTATCTACACAAAAAAACTATGGAAACTTAATATACCTATTTGAATTTCCATATAACGAATACCCAAATAGCGAATTTTACTTTCTTGTACGAAGTTTAGTTTAGCAATCATTAAAATGTTCGAACTAAAGATTTTAACGGAAATACACCTGACTATTTTCGGAATTCTGTTTGTGTGTGTTGGAGTGAGCAAAAGAGCGCACTCTGCAGCCCATGCTATAATCATGAAACTTTAAATTTAAAACTGTATATTGCTTGAAAGAAATTCTCCAAATTTTGAAAAGAATATTCAAACCGGAAGTGCTCGTCATTTTTTGCGGATTCTGCAATATTTCCGAAACGGCTATTTAACGAAAACCCTTGGGTTTAGACAGAAATATTTTTTCCATATACCAAACAAAAATCATTTTCCATTCCTAGATTTTTTTTTTGATTTAACAGAACAATTTAATGACAATTAAGACAAATGTACAGGTTACATTTGATTCGTTTTCTACCAAAGTTTCTAATCATTTATTAACGATGTGACAACAAGCACATGGTCTAAAAAGTTTTAGACATTTTATCCTTGTATCGACTTCACTTGGTAACTTTATAAATTCATACCTTCAAATAGGAATATAAAATGTTATACAATCAATAATCTAACATAAAAAATTAAAATGAAGAAAGGCAAGTCCATTTTTCTCTGTGTGGGATGGAGAAATATTCTCCAGGTTACATTGTAAAACAATGTTAGTAGTTGGTATGTTGGGTCTTGGATAGTCTTTGTTTCAGAGACATTGAAAAAAGCAGTGTTGCTCGGTTCGTTGCGCAATTTGAGGATGCTCGCGCTGCGCTGGTACGAATGGAGGACTGCACATTCTGGATTCATTTGCTCCACTGGCCATAAATTTATTTCTAAATATATTTGTTATATCATTCAAGTAAACTACATTATTAAAAAGTTTGATAAATTTAAAAAAAGAAAAGAAATATTTTATCATTTTATGCAAAATTCGAGGGAAATTTTATATTAAAGCGTAGTTCTTAAATTAAGAAAATAATGGTTAGATATAACACTCCGAAGAGTTCTATTGATAAGATGTATGAAGTCATGGAAAATGAGCAAAATGACTATATTTTTTATAAAATACCTAGATCAAACACAAAAATTAATTACAAAACAAATATTTAACCAGTAAACTGATATAAATGAACCAACGGATATGGGGAATTATTTATATACCTACACACAGATGTCCTTGAGAAGTGTTCACATCATACCTGAATTTAAAATGGTATCTACATACATACGTATATCTGTACGCATGAATCTCTTGGCCATCTCACTGACTATCTAGGTAGACTATCATAATATAACTAGGCTTGTATACCAGTATACCTACATATGTAAGACCCACGTGGTTTTATTCCGTGATAACATTACGTAATCAAGACAGCTTTGGAATGCTAATCGATTGAATAAAATTCATCAGCATACGAAAAAAAAGCATTCATATTTTATCGACACACATAATACACACCGAGCGATAATGTTTATCACCGGAAGAACATTGGTAAAAAAGTAAGTGTTGACATTGAAATATAAAAATGATTTTCGATTATAATTTTATTTGGATATTTATAGTAAATATTAAGAATAAGCGTGAGCCAAACTTTTGCTATGGCGAAAATAACACAAAATTACACTAATTTAAATTAAAGCGTTAAAAATTTATAATTATTCGTCTTGCATATACTTTAGCAGTATACATTTCAATGGATCAGTGTCAAGAATAAACAAAATAGAATAATGAAATATGTCAATTTTCAACATAAAATATTAATCGAGTTCTAGAAACGTTTCTCATGCATCACATTATCCAAAACAAACATTATTTTCTTATTTGACCATTTAGAAAAATGTAGATAAATATTGTTTATCCCAAACAAATATTCAACATTTGTGGCATAATTTATAAATTAAATAATTCCGTTTTTATAACAATATACTGATACAAATTAACATATTTTTGGCAAAGATAATCGACTTTAAAATCTTGGTAATGTAAACCCATAAATTTATTTCTTGCAAACTGTCGAAATAACGCACTTCAAAACGAAAGTAACAGTAGGCCCACCCAATATTAAAAACATCGGCCATGTATTGGCCCTAAACATTCTTTTACGTAGTCATATATTTTGATTTGATAGTATATAAATTAAATATAAAATGTTTAAATTTAAAAGAAAATATGTTTATTCATTATGTCCAGTAAAATTGTAAAGTTAGATTATTGTCAGATTTCTAAAAAAACATATGTATTTAGATTTTAAATGTTCGATTCTATAGTAATATACAGAAAATATAATTATTCATTACACATTATTAAAAATTATTATGGCTGGACATTTTTTAGTTTTCAAATGAACTTTAAACCTTACAAAATATTTTCATATAATATTTTTAATTATTTACTAACCTTTGTAACGTTTTTTTCACTAAACTTATTTGTGATACTGACAATAATGTTAAATGTCAAAATATTTGAATAATTAAAACAATTGACATGCATAGTAGATGCGATTTATTATATATAATTTCCCATACCTACGTAACTATGGCAATATCAATAAGATAAGATCTTGTAACTGGTACTTTTTGAAGAAATGTTTCAAACAAAAGTTGTGCAGAATTCTAATATCTTTCAGTTATTCTAACTATTTTTACTGCAAGTATAGCCGTTTTTGAGATATTGCAGAAATTGCAAAAAAAGTATTGAGTAAACATGCACTTCCGGTTTGAATATGCTTTTCAAAATAGGAGGTTTTTCACCCCAGGCATATACAAATCTTAAGTTTAAAGTTTCATAATTTTATCTTCAACAGTGTAGCCCGTAGAGCGCATACACACACACACACAGACACAAACACACACACACACACAGACGTCATTCCAAAAATAGTCAGACTCGATTCAGGGAAGGTCAAAAAGTGTATTTCCGTTAAAATTTCGAGAATTTTTTTTTTCGTGATTAATATACTTACTTATTACTTCGTAAAAGAAAGTAAAAAGTAATTAAATGCTATTTAATGTTTTCGTTTAAGTTATGTTTCTAACCAATAACTATATATGATTAATAATTATATTATAAAGCGTGCACACTGAAGGTATTCGAAGCGAAGCAATTTAAAATGTTCATATTATCATTTGGCATGACTAGTTAAGTAAAATTGCTGTAAATGACTATATAATAACTTATTTCTAATATAATTGCACTTTGCACATCTTTCACATAACCTTAAAATAATAACAGTGTGTAGAGCATAACAAGCTCAAATATCTTAATGTATACATACATACATACATACATACATATATATATATATATATATATATATATATATATATATATATATATATATACATATATATACATATATATATATATATATATATATATATATATATATATATATATATATATAATATATTATATATTATATATATATATATATATATATATATATATATATATATATATATATATATACACACATATATAAACAAGATAATATTACCTCCTCTTTACTCCAACGACCTTTGTTGATGGATTTGCGAATAATGCCGTTGCAATTCTTTGAGGAAACCTGCGTTTCGTCTGTGACACCAGAATCATCTGACTGTTCATCACTTGATTCTGATTCATACCCCGACCGGGAGCTGAAAACAATCAAAATTATAAATCAATATTGCCCTTCTTGTAGGAATATTAACTTAATAATACGACAATAGTCTCCTTTAATATACTTATACATATAAGTAATAACAAATATCTATCCTACACTCGGCTTCCTTCTATTATTTATTAAGCGAAATTTTAAGTTTAAATTTCTTATTATTTCTTCATGATTTGGCGCAATAACTTGTGTATTACGTTAGTGATAATTTAAACGCTTTTGAATATTGACAGATTAATCTTACAGAATTATACTCTTGTCCAGAATTGTATACCTAATTATAGTCGATTTTTACGTATTGACATAGAAAAATACTTTCATGGGAATGTAGACAAGTTTTGCTTCCCAAAGATGTACAATTACGCAATTTCATAGCTAATAAAATAGAGAATTTAGAAATGGGGGATCAATTGAAAATTACCCCAAAACCCTACAATAAATATCGGACAATGTAAGCCAGGTAGCTATAAAAGCAAAGCCATCGGTTGGTTACGAAGGCGGATTAGGGCTGCATATATGTAGGTATGTATAGGGTGTTTTCTTTTTTTATAGAAACAGAAGTTTTACACCCTGTAATT
The DNA here is from genome assembly GCA_018344505.1 of Nebria ingens riversi. Taxonomy (NCBI): domain Eukaryota; kingdom Metazoa; phylum Arthropoda; class Insecta; order Coleoptera; family Carabidae; genus Nebria; species Nebria ingens. The sequence continues at coordinate 93,984 of JADQWA010000147.1, read as the reverse complement.
TTTGATACGTTTTTTATGGTTCATTGTGCTTTTCGTAGTTCTTTAATTCAGAATCTTCAAATTACTTTCCGCGTGATTTATTTATTTTTATTTTCTTATACGAAGTAATAAGTAAGTATTGTAAACATGAAAAACATCGATCTCGATATTTTCACAGAAATACAAAAATGTGTGTTTATTATTATTATCACTTTGATAAATTTCTACCCGTCTCCTAAATCTTTTTCTTTGCATGTTTTGTATTTCTATTTATATTAAATAGGTAGGTATGTACATTAAATACAATAGAATAACTTGAATAGAACTAAAAATAATGCAAAGTGTATTATTAACTTAACATAAGTTTTTTTAACAGGAATTAGAAATTAGTTATTGTTCTTGTGAATTATTAATTAACGTTTGTATTCCTCGATATTTTGTTCTAAATTAGTTGAAAGCATATGGCGTTGTAACCTTTACAAAGGGTACGAAAGGGTATAGAGGTTACTCATTCGTAACAAATTCATTGTTCTAGAAAATGAAACCAAGTTGGCAGGTACAGTTTGTAAATGATTATTGTCAATAGATAGGTACGTAGTAGTTTAATTGAAAATGTTATGAATCATAATAAAAGTTAAATATGTTTTTTTAAATTATTATAGTAGCTACTATTATGAGTAGACTTTTAAACATCTTTATATACCTATATTTTTGTTGGGCTTTCAATGCTTGTCGATTAGTCAAAGCTGTTTTAGAAAGATATTTTTTTCCATATTTTATATGTTGATTTTTGTTTCTTTTAAGTAATTAGGATTTATGAAGAGAAGGTTAGAGTTATTGGTTGGCATTACCACATCCAGTTTATCCTTATGTAGGTAATCTAACGAATTCTATATTTAATCTTTAATGAAGTTTCACGGACGTAATAGGGACTCGGTAATCTCTATGACGTATCATTATATCTGTTATGTAATGAAATATCGTCTTAAAATCTACAATAAAGTCTCATTCGTCTATGATAGTCTTGAAAATGTTTATGAATAATGCAATTTCATGAAATATTTGTAAAATGATAACTACAAAAATATTAAAATGTTCTTTATTATATTGAATCCGTGCAACCCAGTTGTGGAGGGATAATAAGTGGTTGAAAATCTAAAACGTCTTTTTACACAACGTTCTAAAGAATTTTTATTAAAATTCGCGACCGGTTTTCGACCAATAAGTTGGCCATTTTTAAACAAAAAACATCGGCCATGTATTGGCCCTAAACTTTCTTTTACGTAGTCAGTATATTTTGATTTGATAGTATATAAATTAAAATATAAAATGTTTAAATTTAAAAGAAAATATAATGCTATCTCTGGTTATGAGAAAAAAAAACAAGAATTTATACAAATAAAAGAATCAATGTAGTATGACCTATAAACACAAATTACCTATATAGATATTGAAAATAATAATAAGAAAATATAAAAAGTTCCACCCGCAACCTCAATATGAAAACAAAACAACATATATACATACATCCTTCCTTTTATAGATACAGGATATCAAGTATTGTATAATCTACATAGAAAACGAATGCATCGTATATGTATAAAAATAGTACAAAAATCGTCCACGCCCTGTGAGCAATCATTTAAAAACCTACTGCATCTATATATATAATTTATCGTACATCTAATTCAACCCTTCACAGAGTGTGGAGGGGTTAGTCTATGAGTATGGTGTTACACGGACAGATAAAACCAGAGCCCCATGCACGTAGAAACACGCTTATAGTTCGGATTATATATTTGCATTGTGCAATAGAGAATAGGGCGATATGCCTATAGAGAGAATAGTGAAATAGGTCGTTCCCATACACCTTATATGCTATGGGAAACTAAAGCTGCGATGGGTTGCACCACCAGCGCGCTACTTTGATCATCTTAGGGGAGACGAATTGAATTATTTTTATATGCACAGATAATGAATTGGAACATGTTTTATTTTCCTACATGAATACCTATATATGAAATGTATTGGAAACATTTTAAAGATCTAAAAATTGTATTTTTACATTAATTTAACTTACGAATAATTAGAATCGAATGATTTAATTAATATAATAAACGCTACAATTGTGGACAGATTCCCCATTATCAGTTACATCACGTTCCACCAGCAAACATCTCAATAATTTCCCTATAACATCCTTTTGCAAACACAACACTCGCATACTAATTCCTCCTATTAGATCACTCATCAAGATTTCGCGATTTTGGGTGTCCAGTAAAAACACCTTCTACAACAGCGGTGCTCATGCATTTATAAACAACGCGATTAAATTCTTGTGCTGATGCACAGGACTGCGACAGGAAGAAGTTGAACTGCACACATATCGTGACCGGATATAAATGATTAACTTTGTTTACGAACCGTATCTCCGCTATTTCCTCAGCTCTCTCAGACATAACATATTGACAATAATAATAATTGTGCTTAACCAGATGCGCACTAGATTCGGCAATTGGTGCGCACAAAAACTGACCAACATTAGCTCACACAGGTGTTTTCAATTCATTGTTTTTACTGTTCTCTGCATATAGAGAGAAAGGCGGAATAATTTCTTCCTCTCATTATTCAATTACCTATTTATCACGATCTACATCGTTTATCTTCCAATCGCAGTTCGCAGGTGACTCAAAGCTATCCGATAGAAAATTCTGCTCGTCGACCGATTAATGATCCAGGTTTATTTTTAACCATTCATTTATGTATAAAGATTCTTAAATATTACAGTTTTATAAACAAATGTATTTTGTATTGAACTTGATTGGGTATTAAATAGAGCATCGAAACAACTGTTTAATGTTTATGTCCTTTTTATATGAACCATTTACCACAAAATATTTTGAAATGGCTAAATACGTATTTCGACAACTAAGTTGTTATCATCAGTAGCAAAATATATGGGGAGGGGGCAGTGTAACGTAAAATAATAAACATCTGCAGTGTCTTGCACTGGATTTTCTTATACGTAGTAGGTATATTTTGTCTAGATAGGAAGAATATTTAAATATATATATTTTTAGAAGAAAGTCCAGTGTAAAACATTGCAGATGTTTTAGTCACACAGACACACACACACACACACACATAGAGAGAGAGAGAGAGAGGCAATTATACACACCCGTACACACACACACACACTCATGAATACAATACTTCCTTATATACATCCATATAAGAAAGTAAAGAATCTTCTGGTGTCCCGTGTTAGGAATTTTCCATTTTTGAATTTACCCTTCATATTAATTGACTAAGCTACTATAGTTATATTATTTTAACAATCCATTTACGCGAGTCTCTCAGTCAATAAATCAATTCCAATGGAAGTTATATTATATGAAGAATAACATTCAGGAGTATTTGCATGTACATAACCATTTATATATTTTATTTACATTTAATAATTAGGTACATAAAAATCTGCAAAAAATGTCTTAATCTGGAATCGCACTTTTATTATATGCGATCACTCTAATGATATCAGTAATTGAAATCAACAAATCAAATCTTCCAGTCCAATAACGTATACCTGCAATTACCTACATGAACCTTGTGCGAATTTTAATTTCGTTAATGGTTCAATTATTTTAAACCAACCAACGCAATCTTTGATTTGTTTTATTATTATTTTTTGTAGCGTAGGCTAAGCCCAACGCAACATCAAGCACCACCATATGTTCAGTCTCTCATCCTGTGGGTCAATCTAAACCAACAATCTAGATTTTTAGTTTGTTTTCTCTTTCGTGCTGATGATGATGATGATCATAGAGGGCGTGCCGGGTCGTTTATATTTGCACACTTGATGCGATGCGATGCGCCCGCTTCATTCGTTTAACACCAGCATCATTTGAGATGTGAGCGAGCGGAGGAAGTTGGTGTAGTGTTCTATGCTTGCACGACGCATTCCGCATCGTTTAGTTTCGCGGCGTGGGGCCATCGCACAAGACACAACACACACCATCCATATGATGCATTGTGTTGTGTCATGTGTGAATATACATACATATACATATATGGTTCATTGGATAAGCCTAGGTCTTCTCTTTCGTGGGAGTTCTCTTGTTTTCCCACTAAACATTCTAGTCACTAGCTCACTGATGTTTTATAGTCTTCGTGATGCAATGTTTCATGATTTTCAGTCACAAATCGTAACACAAATATGAGCTACATAGATGAAAATTGCAAATAATAAGGTTATAACCGCAGAGTAAATGGCAAAATGAGTCCCTTTCAATATTATAAACCTCACTTTACATCATTTCTCAATAAGATCGAAATTTGGATTTAAAGATGGTTTGATTTAAAATTCTTTGAATACATATGTACATACATACATACATATGTATGTAAATTCTAAGAATATCTTATACTACCTATATTTAATATACCTAATCGGATATTATTTTAAAATTTGTTTTCTACATAGGTACATATAGTCGAATTCACGCAAGCAAGAAGAACATTTTTGTGGCATGAATCATACTTTTTACATATAATCATATGGAGTGTAGTGATGATTCATGCCACGAAAGTGTTCTTCTTGTGTGAATTCGACTATAAGTACCTATGTAGAAAGCAAATTTTAAGATTATGTGAATTCGCCTATACCTACATTTATGTATGCAACCATACGACAGTATTATGATTATATATTTTCTAAAAAAAATTGTAAAATCCTGCAAATGGTGCGATTTAAGGAACTAGTTGCCCAAATCGCACCGTGGGTTGTCTAAATCGCACCCTGTATTAAAGTTGTACCTAGTTTAAATGGTAAAGAGTTTATTCATAAAATATGATGAATGAATATAAACAGATACTTTAAACAGAAACAAAACATATATTTCATATAAAACTGATAATAAACTAGGAAATAATATAATAAAAGAATACTTTGAGAAAACACATTAGACAACGTATCATATCTTCAATATTTTGTTCATTACAAAGAAAACAATACGGTGGTGCGATTTGAGCAACGCACTAGTGGTGCGATATAGGAAACTTGTCATTTTATGATAAAAATGCATATTTAATCCCCAAATATCAAACAAAAAGTTATTTTAGCCTGTTAACTCGATAAAATACAAGTTGTGCTCCTATCCTAGATGTGAGTTTACTTATTAATATCATTTACTTCGTGGTTAATTCCTTACAACGGGTACCGGAATATTACAGTTCAAGCACACTATACTTTTCAGACGATTTGTCATCAAAACGGTTTGTCTGATGCAGTTTTCTGCACAAAATACTGTCTACTTCTCAAAATAGCTGATAGATAGAACATTTGCAGAATAGTTTTCTGTAAATCAACAGTGGTGCGATTTAGGCGCCATTGCGATTTCGGCAACCTTACCCTACTATATACATATGTATTTCGAATCCTATTTAGATATTTGAAAGAAAACGTTTATTTTATTGTTCATACATTTCGTAGGTAGGTACTAGTAATTTACCTTTCGGCAATTTTAATTAAATACCTTACACATTTATATTTGTATTCTCCATACTTCCGCTAAAAACATAATAACTACATGTCACACTCTCCATGGCAATGAGAAGAATTATTCATGTTACTTCATTCAAGCATTGTTCAGTACCTACAACTCAAACATATTGACACGTAAATTATTATAACTAAATTATAATTTATTATTCATTCATTGAATGAGAAAGTTAAATATATATATATATATATATATATATATATATATATATATATATATTTTAAATCACCATAAAAATTATAATTGTAAAGTAATTGTAGAATGATTGCGAACCGAAAAAATGAGCATCACATTAAATTATTATATGTATATATCGTATCATCTTCAATTAAATTCATAAAACAATTATAATTATTTCATGTTCACTGGTTATAAGGCAGATGTAACTCTACAAATTATATTGTAAAAACGGCATCTGAAACCAGTCATCATATTAATCTTTGTTTCACATAAAAACCCTTGTAATTTAGAGCTTAATTATATTTAACAACGTGGACGCTTTTTAAATTTAAAAGCTATTTTACCGTTGTGTCAACTAATAATCTTATTCATCTTACATCATATATGTATGTTTAAATATACAGGTTTTTTATTCGTCTTTTATTAATCATATAAAAAACTAAATTGTTGCAAAAATGATTATATTTGTAAGACACTCTGATTGTCATTTTAAAAATACTATTATATACATAGGTGCCTATATTGCACTCAAGCATAACTTTATCGTATAATATGGCGTCGAAGCCCCTTCAACTACCTATAGGTAAAATAAGAAAAAAAAAATTAAATCGCTTTTTCTTGTCTTCATTCAACCTCAGCAAATCTGTCATGCATGTCTCCTTATTTATTTTATTCGAAAGTCAATATTAAAATCAGGATTGAATTCAATATCCAAATTTGTTATTATTTTTACTTTCTTTTACGAAGTAATAAGTAAGTATTGTAATCACGAAAAAAAAAACATCGGCCATGTGTTGGCCCTAAACTTGCTTTTACGTAGTCAGTATATTTAGATTTGATAGTATAGAAATAAAAATATAAAATGTTTAAATTTCAAGAAACTATTTTCATTCATTGTCTAATAAAATTGTAAAGTTAGTTTATTGTCAGATTTCCAAAGAAAACATATGTATTTTAGATTTTAAATGTTGGATTTTATAGTAGTATAAAAAAAAATATAATTATTCATTATATATTATTAAAAATTATTATGGCCGGGCATTTTTTAGTTTTCAAATTAACTTTAAACCAAAGAAAATATTTATATATAATATTTTAAATTATTTACTAACCTTTGTAACGCCTTTTCACTAAACTTATTTGTGACACTGACAATAAATGTTAAATGTCAAGATATTTGAATATTAAAAACATTTGACATGCATAGTAGATAGGATTTATTATATATAATTTTCCATACCTATGTAACTATGGCAATATAAATAGGATAATAGCAATTTTCTCGTAACACTTTTTCAAGAAATGTTTCAAACTAACGTTGTTCAAATCATTAATATCTTTAACATTAATTATAACTATTTTACTGTAAGTGCAGCCGTTTCGAAGATATGCAAAAAGTGACTCAAGTAAACATGCACTTCCGGTTTGAATATGCTTTTCAAAAATAGAAGGTTTTCCTCTCAGGCATATACAAATCTTAAGTTTAGAGTTTCATAATTTTATCTTCAACAGTGTAGGCTGTAGAGCGCATACAAACACACACATACACACAGACAGACACACACACACAGACGTCATTCCAAAAATAGTCAGACTCGATTCAGGGAAGGTCAAAAAGTGTATTTCCGTTAAAATTTCGAGAAATTTTTTTTCGTGATTACAATACTTACTTATTACTTCGTAAAAGAAAGTAAATCTCGAAATTTTAACGGAAATACACCAATTGACCTTCCCTGAATCGTGTGTGTGTGTGTGTGTGGGTGTGTGTGTGTGTGCGGGCGCGCGCGTGTGTGTGTGTGTGTGTGTGTGTTTTTCAAAAATAGGAGGTTTTTCTTCCAGGCATATACAAATCTTAAGTTTAAAATTTCATAATTTTATCTTCAACGGTGTAGACTGTAGAGCGCACACACACTTAACACTTAGAAGAAATGTTATTAATTATTACAATCACTTTGAATATACATTATGAATCACAACTAAATTGTTTACCTATGCATATCAAAGTGTGAGCAATTGCATAAAAATCTACATGTTTGAATGTTGGTTAATCGATAGACGCTCAATGATACTTCAATCTTATATATCGATTTTGTTTTGTCTTAACTAATTTATACAAAATGAAATGTTTAGTGATTATTTTTTAACGATACCTAACCCTAATGTTGATTTAGTGAAAATAAGAGACAACAATTTAAAATACGTATAAATAAAAATATATTGTCTTAGTACCCATATGGCACTATTTGTAAAATGAAACGATCATCTCAAGTTACCGCTTTCTCTATAGGATAAAATTAACAAGTCTCATGTTTCAAGCTTCAAATTTCCCTATTAAAGCAGGAAACTAGTTTTTATATTAGATTCACTCTAATGAACTATAAAACTAGATTAGGCTATATCAGAACAATCAATTTTCGTTTATAACGTTTCAACAAAGATAAAATGTTATTTTATTTACCTATGCATTCATTGCAACATCGTTTGTTTGATACTAATATATTCAATTCATCATTAATTGCAAAATAAAGTAAAGAAGATAACTTTTAAGTAGGTATTATAAAAGAATGTATGGCATCCAATCATAAAAAAAATACGTTTTTAACATTTAATAAGTTATGGTTTGGTGCAATTCTGTATCTCATATAGCACTATACGCTACAGACGCATACCAAATTGAATTTACATTTCAATTCATATTTGATTGTAGGTACTACATACGGCAAGCTGGAAGCATTGGTGTTTGTATCACACTTCTATTTCTGTAATTGTTTTCACTTTCAATTACCTACATAGGTACCTATTGCCAAATCAAAGCAAAGATTAAAAATATAAAACTACCAAAATAGTTATCTGATTCATAATTCTATTTTGAATAGGTACTACTTATTTTTAGTAGTAATTTAAAATTAACACTTATACTAATTTTTGCTAGCAGACTGAAGTACAAATGTTTATTTTTAAAATAATGAAATACCACACGCGCGTCTTAAACTAAGTACGATCATAAAAAATTATCCGCTACACAAAAATAGATCTGAAAATACATCAAAAAAGTGTAACGACCTTACGATAAATAACCCACGTGGTTTGTAGACTATTAACAAAAACCCTACAGAACGAAAAAAATAATTTCTTTTTCACATGTGGCATCATCAAGTAGTATAGTGTGGTAGTCAAATTGAAGCAGGTGCTTTTCTACCATTTACAATAGAAATGACGAGGTTCCAAAACCATGTGTTGCCTATAAAGTAGAAGGTGGTTTTTCAGAAAAGTGTTTGCTAACTCCGCTGTACAGTGCTCTGTCTGTATCAACTGCGGTCACACAATATTTTATTCTTATACCAGCACCCTACACGTAATAGTCATGTGGTGTCTTCAGACAACAGTTGGTGTACTTGGGATCATATCTGGTGATGCATCGCTTGTTTCAACGTAAAATTGTTAATTGTTTTTGTAATTATAATTATGGTACATACATACATACTTATATACTAGTATCTACATTGGTAATCATAACATAATAAAGTAACACTTCGAGAAATTGGACTTTCTTATATACGAATAAGTTGATATGTTTGTTTAGATAGAAAGGATACTAAAATAAATTATAATAGTTTCTTAATCAACAAACAAAACCATAATTATATACTCCATAATAATGCAATATTGTTCAAACTTAAAAGAAGATCATCAATAAATTGTTTCGAAGTAGGTACTTAAAAAAATCATGAATTTCAATAATCTATCGCACGTAAACCGGAAGTTACTACAAAAAAACTTTTCAAATGAAAAGCGTAAAAAACCTATTAAATATAGGTAAGTAAGTATATTTTCGAAATAACGCATAATTTTTCTTCAAATATACAAAAAATGAGAACAGCTTCAAGTAAACTACCAAGTTACAAGATTACACTAATTAAAGAGTGCTCCATAATCGTAACCGATTATAGATTTATTTCGTTTGCTCAGCGGCAAAATGAACCATAAGGAGTTTAAAGCAACCGCAACATATTGATCAAATTCTCCGACTATTATGACTTGTCGCATAAAATCAAGAAGCGTTCAACAGAATCTGGCTCTGCATTTCCACTTTTAAGAACATTATGTATACACAAACACCGCTATTGTCAATTTATTCTCCAAATGCTAACTGGATTCAATAAATTCATAACCGATTTTATGGTTATAATTACCTACGGATATTACCATTAAATATATTTGATACATCAATATAATTTAGCACAAAATTAATACTTAATTACTAAACACATACGAATGAAAGAAAGAAAACGAATCTCAAAAGATTATTCGACATTTAACAAAATTAATATAATTTCATCGAAAATGTATTTCCTCACAAACAAACCCCTTGAAATGAAAATGTCTGCATCAAGTTCATGAACAATGGGTAAATTGGAGTCGAATCAAATGAATGGAACAGACGACCAAGGTGAGACTAATATACAAAACAGAAAGCCACATTATGGAAGACAAATTCTCTTGGACAGGAAATAAGGCGGAAGTTTGAAGACAGGTGCACCGCCGCCGATCACCCAGATAAAATACTCTAGGTAGGTACTAGAAAAAGATTAAATACTTCGGACGTATAAAAAGGAAACTATGCGTTCGTTCTTTAACCCCATAGAAACATTGAACCCTTACGTCTAACGGGATTGTGGATAGATTCCTTTATACTCGTGCCACCTTTTGTAAGGAAATTTATACAAAAGTTTGTTTCATTGTTAATATTTTTAGATATTTTGATTATCTGTACAATAATAAGAGTTATTTTTTACTATGAATGCGAAATTTACATTCTTTCTACCGGATGTCCAGGAGAAAAATCTATGTACCTAGTAGGTAGATAGGTATAGCAAATTTGTATCCAAATTGAAAAGATTTCAGTATTCAGAAGTCAACAAACAATTTATTCAAAAAGCCATTCTAAATGAAAATCTGTTACAAAACCCTAATTAAATTTGTTGACGTCACTGATATCGTAGTAAACTACTTTTGATTTCAGACACTGAATTCAAAAGTGCACATGTCATTTAAAGTGAACTAAGTTATAAGGTTTGGCCGGAGTATAAAAAGAAAGAAATTTTACAGACAAGCACAGCCCCAACAATATGAATCATTTCGAAGTGGGTATCCCACTCAAAAGTAAATGTAGGTATAATATACCTAATAATAATGCATACTTATATTCTTCAAACCACAATTTCTATCGATTTACTTTATGAATTATTGTTGGCGTAACGATGATTGTGGTAAATAGGGAACCGAATGGTCATTCGTAAATACATATTTTTCATACCTTTACAAACATCATTATCGCCAAATAAAACTCGCATAGACTAACACAACTTCTGGCGAATCGGATCGAATACAATGCAATTAAAAAAGGGGTTGGTTTGATATGAACAAAGACAGATGAATGGTTTGGTTGACGGGCCGATCTGTCTGGACCCGTGCGAAACGTCACATCTGCTGTAGCTGCTGCAGCAACACTCGATGTAGAACAGTGGCATTCAATAGATGGTTCCATCATCTCTCCTTAAATATAATTATACCGTACTAGTAACAGAGCTAGTCAATTGGTAGGTATAGACGTTCTTGATGCATTCTTAATTAAATTTTGTTGAGTTATATTTTTAATAGGAACTACAAAATAGTCTTACGAGTAAACCAGAAAGCTGCTTTTGTATATTTAGGTACATACATACATATATACGGTTTTATAACATTTTTATTGAAATGGATTCTTTTCGGATGACAATAATCTGTGTGCACAAATTTAATCTATATTGTACCATATACATACCATAATAAGCGAATGATATGGATTCACCTACGTAATTTAACTGATTTTGTGCGTGCTGCATAACTTGCATTAAAATCATGTAATGCTGGTTGCGAGACTTTATGTGGCTATAAAGGGATAAGACTTATGTTCGAAGGTGTACATACGTACATATATAGCTTCCTTCGAATCTTTTAAAAATATATTTTAGCATTTAACCGTAATATTCATAAAATAATTAAAATTCAAAAACTGCACATCTCTTTTGAGTACTACTGATTTAATTTACCACGTGTGCATCACCCCCACTGTAATATAACGCACATGCATATATGCACTTTTATACTTAACACACATACTGACGCACACACCAAACCACATGCAGAAAAATGTGTGTGCCTGTATGTAGGTATAGCGTTTGATATAAGTTTGTATTAGGTGAGCAGATGTCCGATATATACACCCCCAAAATACATATATATATATATATATATATATATATATATATATATATATATATCTATATATATATATAAACCTACAGCATTGGCACGAGCCACACGCACACTACAATACAATAAATATATAAATACGGATGAAACCATTGTTATAACTTAGGATATACCCCGAAACGTTAGATAAAAGCGAAGCGAGGGTGGTGGCCCCACAGTAAGTTTAGTTCGTTTTTTTTTTATAGTTGTTTACTGACATATGTGGTTAGTGCTACACTAACTTCCTTTCAATAGGGTTTCCTGTGTTCTTTACATTGTCACTCACGATATAAAAAGAAAATGTCTTACTTACACAAATGACTTCTGTATAGTCAATAATCACCTTTGTTTGCCTTGTCTTGTTATATTTGGTGTTATTCTTTGTTTGCACCTGGATTTAACACTTTCTTTAGCGAAATCTCCACAGTATATGGTCGCTTAAAATTCTCTTATATCTGATACTGAGCGAGAGTATAATATTTTAAATGTGCATAATGTTAAAATTATATGTAAGTACTTATGACGTTTTATTGACATATACTCCTATTAGGCAAATATAAAAACATTTCTAAAAATCTGATATAAATCAAAATTACTTTATAATCGAATATTTTGTTTGGTTTACGCTATAAATTGGAGATTTCGTTAGTTTTGATATTCCGTTTTACAAATTTGATGCGAAACGTCCATAGCTACATACCTACGTATGTATATAACTAATAATACTACAACAATTAACAATGTTAACTTGTGCGATGTGTAACTAAAGATAAAAATATGATTTGTAGGACACAGTGTTGGGTTTGCTGATTGGAAGAGTTACAAATGTGGATGTCTAAAATTACACAACTAGCACCAGCGGCCAGGAGGCGGCGCGGCGCGGCGCGATGGGCGATACATCATGATGACAAACAATAGAGGATGCGCGCATCGTTGCACAAATACACACAACTTGGGCACGTCCGTCTGCCCTTGGGATTACAATACCTACGTATATACATACATACATACATAACTAGCCGAGAACACTTTTTTAATGTTTCGCAAAGAAAGTCTTATGTTTTGGTCCTTCCCACGAGATACTTATCTTGCTTTTTTTGATATTCGTGTATGACTTAAGGGTACATGTCTGAACATCCGGGAAATGAGGACACAACAATAACATTTCGTATAACGTAGTAAATTATAAGTATTATTATCGGTCTTCAATGTAAGGGGGAGAATGGCATATAGTCATATTAGAAGAATGTTCACATTTTTGCGAAATAAAGCTTTTTAGCCACCTACGAGTTGTATTTATTTAACCCGAATATGACTCATTCGTAGCAATCTCATTAGTTTGGCGAGGATATATATTTGACACATTACTTTTGTCGTCACGAGCTTTGCAACCTTTTACGAGGTTTAATAAGGTTTAAAAGAAAATAAATACGAATTAAATTATAATAGGTATAGGTGTAGGTATTCGATATATATGACAAGTGAAATTTGGTGGCAGTTGTAATTTTTACTTTCTTTTACGAAGTAATAAGTAAGTATTCTAATCACGAAAAAAAAAAGTTCGAAATTTTAACGGAAATACACCTTTTGACCTTCCCTGAATCGAGTCTGACTATTTTTGGAATGACGTCTGTGTGTACTATTTGTGTGGTAAAAGTTTCGGAAAACGAAAATGTAATCGTTTCAGTTAAATACAACTAACAAGTAGTATTTCACTTATAAAACCCAATAATATTAAACATAAATTGCTTTCACACAATTCACAGATTACTTTTATCTAGCCTGTTACCTATAGGTAAGCGTCATTTCCACAGAACAGGTTTATACTAGCAGGTTTCGCTTTGAAAACCTAATCCATTATGAAAGATAACTTGTCAGAAGTACTTAGTAGGTTCTACCTATAGAATTTATTGTTTTTGAAAGTCAAAAGAACTTCAAACAATACTTCATACCACAAATTCAGCTTAGGATTATTTTCGTGTTCTCCAACTTATATGAGTAAAATGTTCAAATTCATGTTGTTTTCATTTAAATTACTTTAACTCAATAACAATTAAATTAATTAATTGTTTTTATTAATCAGGAGTGTTATCAAGTATTTATAATATTTTTAAGAAAACAAAGAGTTATTCTATAATTGTTATTATTGTTGGATAATTATAATATGGAGAGATAAATTAAAAATATAATGAGTCGTTTTAACTAAAAAATATAATAACTAAAGTATGAATCATTTCAATATGTTATTTTGTATGAAGAAGTGCTTTCCACACTATATATATACAGTTGATAGCACTGTGTACTATGTAGTAAATCTGTAGCTTATTATAAATAATTAATAAACGATACGATTTAGAAGGGAACAAATCCGATAAATTCTAATTAAATTATAATCTTCTTATAATTTATATAGTCTGTTTTTCGTAAGAATACAGCGTTAGCCTTATGTCTTATATACATATATACGTATATGTATGTATGTATGTATGTATGTATGCATGCATGTATGTATGCATGTATGTATGTATGTATGTATGTGTGTGTCTGTGTGTGTATGTATGTATGTATGTATGTATGTATGTATGTATGTATGTATGTATATTAAATGTCAACTGAAGTGAATTGTCTTCTTATTTGATTTTTTAATGAATTTCCTACTTTACTATTTATAAAGTTTTGAAATCAAGTAGGTAATACCTAGTCGTGTTTATAGAAATCTGTAGTTTAGACAAACGAAAAATTATTTTTGTTTTCTGTAGGTAGGTATACAAAATGTTATCATGTAAAATGGGCTTAACATATGCATATTGTAGCTTCAAAACCGCAATGAACACGGCAACAGAGAATTTAAACAATAACATTGTGTTACAACGAGCAGTACTCGCCGGCTGATGTAGGAATCCTTGACCCTGGAGGTCATTCATGTGTCTTACACATACACAGTAATAAGACCGCCGATTCATAGTCACAATTATCAATACCACGCAGCTAATAATCGTCATAATAAACAAACATTATTTGCGAACGCATATCAATTATTTCACCATACGAACATACATACATATGTTGATAACAAATATATGTATGTATGTACATATCTAATATGAATTATTGGTTGCAAAATGTAATTAAACTTAATTTTTAATTGATTTTATTTGGGTCACATTAAATGTTTGCAAATAAGCCTGCAATGTTTCGTCATTTCCGTGTCGAAAAAATTAAATGGGTCACAGTTTTTGGTTTTGTTTCTCATGATAATATTGTGGATAACGTCACATTAATTACTAAGTTACTAAAGATAGATTCATTCAAAACAAACAAACAATATTGCGAATTGATAAATATATAAAGAAATATATGTTCTTAATAAATGAGATTTATAAAAATAAATAAATAAATAAATAGTGCACATGGTAACAATAGTGAAATTCTAAAATTTGTAGGTATCAGAAATAGTTGAAAAGATCTTTATTTTTTACTATTTTGGCATGCAAAAAGATATACATAGGTATATATAATAAAAATAGAATAACCCTTAATATTTTTTTAATTAAATCTAATGCTATGTACATATATGCAAATTAGGAGAGAATCCATAATATCACGATTACAAATCATACAATGATTCATACACACACCCTTTCAGACCGCCTGTAAAAATGAGTCCTCCGCTGCTGCGTGAGTGAGTGAAAAGCAACAAACAATTCGATATAGCGGTCAGTATTCGTAACGTAACTGTATGGGACTCCGTTAATATCGATTAAAAATATAAGCCAGCGGTATTGCCATCTGTCACCGTTAGGTAGGGAGGGTTACAGGTAAGGGCAGAGCCCTCTAGGCTAGAGGACACCTGCCCGGCCCGCATCACCCCAAACCCCATGTGGAAAGGCAATACTTTTCAATACGCATGTGCGAATGAAGTAGTATGAGTACCTACCTAGTACCTACTACTTACAGGAAAGTGAGTATGCACATATATAATTATATGAACAAGTCAATGCATGTGTCCATATGGCTCTTTTCCTTTGGAAAATGATAGTTTATAATCTAAATGACAGAAGTGTGTTTTGTCATGACGATAGTAATTAGTTAATGACAGATCTAGCATGTTAGATTGCTTGATCGTTAATACGACATGTCAGGCGTAACAAAGTAGAAAGAAAAGGACATGTTGTTGGACATTAGGTGTCAATATTAACGTGCTTTCAATTATTTTTACTTATTACTATTTTTAATTGAAAATGAAACTAATAAGCATTTATTATTGATCTAAGTTTTCATTAAGAATATATTAAAATGATTGAGGTACCTATTAGTATTTTCATTAGAAATGTCGAATTTTACCGACGCTAGCCGATTGTGTTTATCCGGTGTATGTTTCGCGCGCATGCGTCCTTATCGATTCAACCACAGGCAGGTTGCAGCAACCAATCTATTAAAACACTGCTGTAATTAAACTTAAAATACTAACTGAGAAGAGTGGATGAGAAGCGAAAATTGATATTTGCAGGAAAAAAAACGAATGCAATGAAAGTGTGTTTAGTTATTCGGAAGCTATTTGATATTCAAGTCAATTTAGTCGTGAATATACCAGCACATAATGTTGGGTAGTAGTGCAGTTATGAATATAAACACACCCACAGCTGTCTTGACAATTTCAAAGACGCCAGAATAAAGTAGAAGCATATGCCAGTATGTAGTTTTTATCTTTCTCTCTCTGTGTGTGTGTGTGTATGTTATCTTTTGAGGGGTATCTGTTCCGTGATGTCATTTACTCTAGTTCTGAGAACCAAGAAATTTGATCGGATAAACTTAATTGCAAATAAACTGTTTTTACTTTCTTTTACGAAGTAATAAATATTGTAATCATGAAAAAAAAAAATTCTCGAGATTTTTACGGATCCACCTATTGACCTTCCCTGAAACAAGTCTGACTATTTTTGAAATGATGACTGTGTGTGTGTGTGTATCTGTAAGCGCTCTACAGCCTACACTGTTGAAGATAAAATTATGAAAATATAAACTTAAGATTTGTGTATGCCTGGCAAGAAAACCTTCTATTTTTGAAAAGCGTATTCAAACCGGAAGTACATGTTTATTTGAATCACTTTTTGCATATCTTCGAAACGGTTGCACTTACAGTAAAATAGTTAGAATTAAAGTTAAAGATATTAATATTTTGAACAACTTTTGTTTGAAACATTTCTTCAAAAAGTGTACCAGTAACGAGAAAATTGCTATTGAAATTCTGCCTTGTCTTATTTATATTGCCATAGTTACATAGGTATGGAATATATAATAAATCGCAACTACTATATCAAATATTTTTACATTTAACATTTATTGGCACAAATAAATTTAGTGGAAAAGCGTTACAAAGGTTAGTAAATAATTTAAAATATTATATGAAAATATTTTGTCTAGTTTAAAGTTTTTGAAAACTAAAAAATGTCCGGTCATAATAATTTTTAATAAGAAAAAAAAAAAAATTTTTAGTATAAATTCTTGTTTTTTTTTCTCATAAACCAGAGATAGCATTATATTTTCTTTTAAATTTAAACATTTTATATTTTAATTTATATACTATCAAATCAAAATATACTGACTACGTAAAAGAAAGTTTAGGGCCAACACATGGCCGATGTTTTTATGTATCTATACGTATATCAAAGCAAGAATCATATGGTGTGTATTTATTTAGTTTTGTACCTATAGGACACGAGATCTGGGTCATTACAATTCCGCAAAAATAAAGTGTGTTGGTCATTTTATATTTTACAGTTTATAGACCTGGCCATAAGACATTTAAAAGTGGTTTTAATAAAAATTATCTAAGAAAGATTAACTTTATTTGACAAAAATCAAAAAAATATTTTATAGATAGTTTGTTCAAAAGCGGGTAAAATCTACAGCTTTAAAAATATTATCACTACTTTTTTCAATTTTCAACCGCCTATATTCGGCGATACGCATACATATTTAAAAATGTTCACTCTTCGGGATTACGACGTCCCAAACCTTCTGAGGGGTTTTTTAGGATTCTGAACAATATCGACCAAAAATTGAAATACAACGAAAAGAGTAACAAACACTAAATCGAAACGTGTTGAAACGATTTTCATTACTTCAATTTACTCGTCAAACGATAATTTTGTTTTGTAGTAACGACTGCTAGTAACGAGTGCTTTTGAGTAACTTTCGTGTAATTTAAATCAACTACATCGTTACAGAAAATACAGACTCCATCAAAGTTAACCATTATTTTAAATCTTGGTGTTGATAACATCGCAAATTGTCCAGCATCCTCTTGACTTAGTCACGAAACGATCTTATGTAGCCAACAGCGGCGCGGCGTTACATTACTTAACCGCTCCCATAATCCACTACACAGCACCAACACAAAATCCATTGTTATTTTCTATGAGAGATTCACTCTATCATTATTACCCACAAGATGAGGAATGTGCTGTACGCATGCGTTATTTGAAGCGTGTACAGATGAACATGATTATGCCTACAAAAGTTCCTGATGATGTAATGACTCTGATTCCATTGTCGAAGAACTCATTGTTTTCATGTTAAAACGTAACTATTCCCTCGACTACATACTGTGAAAATAATATTCGCTTATGCTTGATCTTCACTAAGTATTCATCGCCGGTCTTTAGGATAAAATACTTCAGCTTCACATCGTAATTAAATAAATATGACGAACTGCTTACTGTTGATTTTTAAACTAAAGTGAAAGTCGTATATTTTGTTGAGATTGGCGATGTATTAAGTATAAAATGAAATATTATTTGAATTTTATTCATTTGTGGTTTTTCAAATGTACACACATGTTATCATTGAATAAATGGTCCATTCTGTTTGAACGTACGAGGATCTAAGATAATCAAAATGTAACCTGTTAATATCGGATTCAAGTGAGATGTCACATTTAGGTTTTTTTAAATGTGTGTATGTGAGTATGTGTGTATGTATATGTGTGTATGAGAGAGGGCGCGCGCTAGCGAGCTCTACAGTCAATGCCATAGTCATGAAACTTTAAACTGTATATGGCTCGCTAGAAAAGAATATTCAAACCGGAAGTGCATGTTTACTCTAGTCATTTTTTGCGGATTCAGCAATATCTCCGAAACGGCTGCACTTACATAAAATATAGTGATATACAAAATGAAAGATATTAATATTATGCACAACTTTTGTTTGAAAATTTTCTTCAAATAGTGTAACAATTACAAGAACATTGCTATTGAAATTCTTTAATTGATTATTTATGTTACCATGGTTACGTAGGTATGGGAAATTATACTTATGACAAATAGATTCCGTGTGAAAGTGTTACAAAGGTTAGTAAAATATAAAAAATATCATATATGAATATTTTGTTAGATTTTTAGTTTCTCTGAAGAATAATAAACGTCCGCACATAATAATTTCTAATATAACGTAATTATATTTTCTTGAATTTTATATTTGAGTGTCCTTCCTATCTAAACCTACTACGTATAAGAAAGTCCAGTGCAATATACTACATATGTATGTTTATTGTTCTTATTTGAAATAATTAAAATTAAATTGTATTTATCCTACTATTTGAACCGAGAATACGTGTATACCAAATCAATTAAATTGTACAATTAAAAAAAACTACGACACATTCTAGCAGTGAAACGTAATACGTGTGTATGAAATATTATAGAGCTATTTTAGGAATTCAATTTCGCCTCCACAATCGCGTAATAGTTAAAAACTAACTGGAAGTAACACTCTAACATACACAGTCCCAAGATTACATCATTAGACCCATTCAATTAAAATATCTCACAACATGTGTGAATGTGTGTTAATATTTCGCGAACACATATGGCTCTATGTTCTTTTTTTTTATACATACAAACAACTTTTGACACTTGTTTATACGCTACCCAAACGGTTGGAGGTCCGATTTAGGTAAAATAACATTTGGAAGTCTGTGGGTGGCTTTCTCGTTTTGACTATGAACGATAAATTATTCAGAACATCGAAAACTAATTAAACAATAATATGCTGAAATTAATTGTGACAAAGTAAATAACATGTTGTTCCATAGTCTAAGAAATCAATAAACTGTTTCACCTTTAAATCACACCTCCTATAAATTCCAACAACAATATTTACCATCTCATATATTTAGGTATACATATGATGTAAATTCATCTTTCTCATTGTTATTTTAAAATATCTCTTACTATGTATTATAAATGCTTAGACCCATGACAGGAAAATTAAACATCGGCCATGTATTGGCCCTAAACTTTCTTTACGTAGTCAGTATATTTTGATTTGATAGTATATAAATTAAAATATAAAATATTTTCATTCATTATGTCCAGTAAAATTGTAAAGTTAGATTATTGTCAGATTTCTAAAAAAACAGATGTATTTTAGATTTAAAATGTTCGATTCTATAGTAATTTAAAGTAAATATAATTATTCATTACACATTATTAAAGGTAAAAGTGAGTCTTAGGAGGGCCACTGACGTATGTCATAACCGCTGAAGGATAGTTCCAGATAGTTCATCGAAAGGGTTTTCTTGAACTGTCCTTCCTTGTAGGCTGTAGAGCGCACACAGCCACCCACACACACACACACACACAGACGTCATTCCAAAAATAGTCAGACTCGATTCAGGGAAGGTCAAAAAGTGTATTTCCGTAAAAATTTCGAGAAATTTTTTTTCGTGATTACAATACTTACTTATTACTTCGTAAAAGAAAGTAAAAAGAAATAGGTAATCTGTCACCGGAAAATTATAATAATGTTTTATCACCAAATACGCTTTGAGCACAATTTTGTTATCTGCAAGGAATTTGGTTCTAGAATGGCCACAGCAAATAAACAATGTCGTTTTGTATTCAGATCCAGATTGCAAAAAATGGCGTATGCAGAGCCAAATCGTAGTTAATAATAGATTATAGGCATTAATTTAAAAATTTACTACTTTTTCGTTAAAATTCGTATTTTTAGAATGAATCTATGAAAAACTTGCGCTATCCTATAAGATTATAAAAAGAATATATGTATACAATGTGGCTTATAGTTTTATAGAATTAATATGCACATGATAGTAACATAACTGCGGCCAAATCTGGTGAAAAAAACAGCAAAAGCGCTAATATATAATTCATATATTTACGGTTGATACAAATAGACAGTAATAAATCAGCAGATGTGCTCCCGTGGTTATAATTGTATGAAATGAATGTAAAATCAACGCGATGTTAAATGTAACTCGTGAGGTTCAAGTATTTATTTGTATTTAAAGTTCTTGAACCTGAAATAAATTAATTTACTGTATAAAGAAACCACTTATCTTTACTACTTATTTGTCGGCGCTTAGATTTAAAAAAATTATCATTTTTATTAAGTTATTTCCGTTGCTATAAAACAAACAATTGCACATCTAACTAAATAGGTAGATAATTAACAACGTAAATATTTGACAAGATATACACATGTACTTCAAATCACAATTTTGTTTATATTTACTTTAACGGTGACAGTAAGAGTGTATATATTTATTTAAAAAAAATTATAATTTGTAGGTATATGAATCACAATAAAATTACTAGATACCTATATGAAATCAAATTAAGTATAATAGAGTTGGTACCTATCGCCATGACATAAAATATAATCGTATGCCTGACTTTTTTTATTTTATACAAGTTAACAGATAGTTTCGAATATTTTCCGTCGTTTGGTGCTGAAATATCTATACCCTTAGTACTAATTATTAAAAAAACTTAGTCAATATTTAGCTCGCATATTTTGTTTGTAACATTTTCGGATTAAAAAATGTTCAGGATGGCCGTCAACGCGCATCATTAAACAATCATATCTTGAAATATATATATATATATATATATATATATATATATATATATATATATATATATATATATATATATATATATATATATAAATATATATCTATACATACATATATATATATATATATATATATATATATATATATATATATATATATATATATATATATATATATACGATGGTGGTCTGAAAAGTTTCCGACCTAACAAAGATACAAGACATTTTTCAGAATTTTTTTTTTAATTTTTCAACATAGTCTCCTTGTAACTCTACACACTTCTCCCAGCGATGCTCCCATCTCTGTAACCCGTCCAAAATAATTGTTCACGAAGGTGATTGCCTCTTCATTTGACGAAAATCTCTGTCCTCCGAGCGCAATTTTTAGATGAGGGAACAAAAAGAAGTTGCTTGGGGCTAGATCTGGTGAGTAAGGCGGATGGTCAAGCAGTTCAAACCGTAATTCGTGGATTTTCACCATGGCAACAGAGCGTTGGAAATCTTCATTCGAACACGTTTTTGGTCTAACGTGAGCAAACGCGGCACCCAACGCGCGGAAGTTTTCTCATGTGTAAATGTTGATTTAATAAGTGACAAACACGTTCTTTTGACATGTTCATAACCTCTGCTATCTCTCTCACTTTAATTCGGCGGTCGTCTAGCACCATTTCGTGAACTTTGGCGTTGTTTTCGTCGGTAGTTGCAGTTTTTGGACGTCCCGAACGTTCATCGTCTCCCAAGCTCTTACGGCCACGTTTAAATTCAGCTGCCCAAAATTGCACTGTGGTAAATGATGGTGCAGAGTCCCAACACACAGAATCCAACTCATCTTTGATTTGCGTAGGCGTATTGCCTTTCAAAAACAAATATTTGACGACAGCTCGATACTCGATTTTGTCCATTTTCATAAAAACACTCACATCAACTCACTCAAACGACTGTTACATAACAACTGCGCGTCCAAAATGGCTGAAACTTTGGTGAGTAACTGTCAACAGATGAACAACGAAATTCCCTAGCTTTTATTTACGAGTGCTGCTATCTTCATGTTGAGATCGGAAACTTTACAGACCACCCTCGTATATATATATATATATATATATATATATATATATATATATATATATATATATATATATATATATTTATGTATGTATATATGTATGTATATAGAATATAGAAACAATAAATTTACGATCAATAGTCATATATTTCAAGAACCTTTTATAAAAAATATAAATTAAAAGATGTATCAAAATGTAGGATGAACGTTTCGCAAGAAACAACAAAAATTCAAAGATATATCGAGCTTTAGCAAAACTCTGGCGATTTTCAGAACTAAAGAACAGTTAAATTTTAATTCTATAATACTTATAGGTACTAGAACATAATGGTAGATGGTTTCTTTCCATCTCCCTTAAGTTTATGGGGTGCTGCTAAAGTATTTATAGAAGAAAAATAAATCCAAAGTGGTAAAGAAAAAAGATAAAAACGAAAGATTTCTATACAAGCGTTCGAGAACATTTACCCCATACCAATTTTTAATGGGATACTTGGAAATGTACCCCCACCCCACTCCCTCCCCAACAATACACTTCTAGAAAAGGAGAATCCCTCATGTATTTATTTTTTAATCGTAGCATACTATTTATCAGGTAGAATCACATTTGCGTATAATGTAAAATATCATTTATCACCCAACCAGCTAGTTATTTAAGTTTCAATTGATAGTAATGAAAATAATCTACGCCTGACTAAAAAACATCAGAACCAACATATCACAAACAGCCGAGGTCAAACAACTAGTACAACAACACGGAGACTTTCATTCGTAAGAGAAGAGAGTGAGACTGGTATACGTTTCCCGCCAATTCTTACATGTAACACGAGATTTTACTGTGTGTTTGTGTGGCGCTGAGAAACAACCGCAGGAATGCCATCCTGCATCATACACTTCTTAGAATAATATTGACATAATTATCAGTTACTTATATACCTACGTAATTATTATAAGAATTATTTCTCAATTTATCCTACCTCAACTTAACCTTGTTTCATCATTACATAATTCTAAATATAAGTATATATAAATTAAATCATTAATATTTGCTAGGCCATTACCAGAAAATATTGATGGGAAACTCAAATTAAATATAGGCATTAATAATCATTTAATAAAAATTCGTTAATTATGTATTAAAGTTAATCTCAACGATGTATTAAGAAAATACAAACAAGTTAAATTTATTTAAAAAATAATAATAAATAAAAATCTTTGGGGGCGGTGGGGCAACGCAAACATGAGATTGTTGATTATTGGATTACCTACCCAATAATTTTTAATAAATAGGCACTCATATATACGAGTATGAGTATAGTTTGATAAGACTCAATAGTAAATAATGAAATGACATGTGACTAAAACCGACTTTGATAATAGAGGTTTAAGAAATAATAAATCAAAATGATTATATTATTTTATGGCTTTCTTGGTTCGTAATACATACGTATATAGCTACCTAGCATTTCCGCGATTTAGTAAATATTGCAAGTAGCGCCATCTCTGGCTGAATTTGGTATTAAAAACTACAAGTTAAATTTTAAATTTACGAATACAAATTCTTTTAAATTAAGTTGTACGATAGTTTATTTAGACATTAAAAAATAGAAAAAAAATTTAAATAATAACGAATTCATACAACTGTATTTTAATTCATGTAATTAATTATTCATACAAATATCGTTTCAGTGCACGTATAGTACACGAGTGTGGAAATTATCGTTTGGACATTTCTGAATAAGCTTCATTTTAACGGTAATTTAAAGCTGTTTATGGTTAGGTAACAAAACAAATAGTAAAATAGCCCTAAAATATGCAAAAATAAAACTTGACTTGCAAAAACTACCCAACTTTGTAAATATTCCCAAAGCATCTATTTTTATAAACTACCCCTTGATAATTTCTTTAGAATACATCATGTAATGAGGTATATTCTTTTCGTAAATATTTTAAGTAAAAAGTACAAGGGGTTGTACACCACAAAATACCTGAACAATAACCTAAATTATTCATTTTATCGTTAAGATTATAATATACAAAAATATATGAAACTCGCCATTCAACAAAATATTTAATTATAAGAAATATTTGAACAAGTTCTACATTTTAACAAAGAACTTTAAGAAAATCCTAAAACTTGTTGAATAGAATAACTTAAAAGTTGAGATGCATGTAGCAAAGAAATCAAGGAACAGACTTCATAAAATATATATACCTACCTATAGATCGGAAAATAAATTTTAAAGAGAAAATAAAACTAATTTTCGAATTTAAAACGAACTAATATTACAATAGGTAATTGAAATAAACGATACAAGATAATTAATCTTTAAAACTTTTCTCTGGTCGTAATTTGACAGATTTTCAATACGTTATCATTTACGTAAAATAGCAAATTTAGAATTTTTTCAAAAATGTATAAATTAATATTTATTAAGCACACCGGACTTTTAATTTTAATTTCTTAATTTATAGTAATTCTTATTGCAAGAAATTAAGAACAGTCATTTATTATTAAACTTCTAAAAATATTATTTATTTATTTCTCGTAAATTGCGATAATAAAAAGTCGTTTTGGATAATATAAGATATTCTGGGCATCATTAGTATATTCAATAATATAACATGTAACATTCTTATTTTAAACAAACCTTTGCTCGATTAAACAAAACGAAAGCTTCCTAACGCAATCGCATTTAAAAATACACAATCCCTTAACTTTTCAGGTATCTGGATAACTTACCTGTAATAAAAAGAAAAATAAATATTAGCTTTTAGTTCAATATATTAAGTAAGATATGTTAAAACAAGCAAATATAAATTTTAACAGCGTTATAGATATCGTTTATTGAAAAAAATACTTATTTGAAATTATTGTAAACTTTTTTTTTTTGTATTTTCGAAAAATTCCTTAAGTCAATATTTAAGGTCGTTGTCTTTATTTGGCGCACAAAATAAAAGGTGTAGTGGATTTAAAATGAGACCGGCCTTAATTGTGTATCCATTAATTATGTAGGTATACCTACCAAATTTGTATCTTAAGAAAAGAAATAGCGACAAATGTTGGTCTTACGAGCGATGATTAACATGCAAGACAAGTATATGAGTTATATAACTAAAAACTAAATAATCTCCGAAAACCATGGGCTAAATTGTTGACAAGAAATAACCAAAATGAGATCATTGACCTCATTAGAGGTGTTGTACAAGTAAAACTTCAATTCCCACGACTTGCCATCGCTAGTTGCAGTAGGGAAATTTGCTTGCGTAAGGGATGGGAACGCACCCCTGAAATAGTATATACCTGCGGTCGACTACCCCTAAGGAGGAAGAAAAATGCCGACTGTCTATCTATTCAAGTGTCACCTATATTTTCCCTAGTCACCCCTCATAAGACATAGGTACCCTAACCTAATTCTCAGATAGTAAGCTGAATTATGCTGATTTGTTAAAAATGTTTGCCGCTCTGATTTTCTGTAGCAAATTCGTTTTTATTTATTAGGTCTATTTTTACTTTATTATTTATGGCCTTAGAGGGTGACTTATTTATGTGAGTTATTTATAGATTATGCTTATTAAAAATAGATTTGATAGTATATAGGCGTGTTTGACGATTATGGGTACTTATTTTGACTGATAAAGAAGGGGCATACAAATTGATAATTTTAATAGTTACATTACAAACTAATTGTTAAGAGTACACTCAGGTTTTCAAAGTTATTATTTAGGTTCATAATACTTTCTATTTCTAAATACTTGATATATGTAGCTACCTACAGATTTTCTGTAGGTAAATTAATAGTCAGTCGCTAACCAATTAGTGCAAAGATGGCACTTGGTTTCAGTATTTCTGTTGAATAACACATTAAAATACGAAATAATATGCGCTGTATATACATAGGTAATAAAAGATAGCGTGATGAACAATTTTATTTTCTTGAATGTTTAAAATTACGTATTTTAATATCCTGCCTATCTAAACAAAATATACTTACTACGTATAAGAATGTCCAGCGCAAAACACTGCAGATGTGTTGCCATACGGTTCGGTAGTAAAGAATAGCTTAATTAATAAATATTCGGACGTGTGCCATCAGAATCGAAAATATCGTTGACAGAAATTCGTTTTACGTCGCACTGGTTTTTCTGAAGGTCCAATCGATTTGTACAAAAAAAATATATATATATATTTCTATACTTCTAATTGAAATATTGGTATTTAGTTTATTTTACGGTTACTTTCCAGTAACAATTTGAAGTTGGAAATAAAAATTACTAAATACCAAACCGAGACAAATAAAATAGTGCTGGGTATAGAATGATTCTCTAGACATGATACAAATCGAATAAAATCCCAACAACCTTACGTCACAGTCAAAAGTTACTAGATTGAAATTGTTTAGAAATGTTTGTTTACAAAATGACGTAAGGACTATTGATGGAAATTTAAAAAAAATGTAATAATATGATTGCTTGAAATATGAACTAGCCAGTAGGTATAGTGTAGCAATCAAAGCTGTACAAATAGGTTACGTAAGCTTGGCATCAGAAAAACAGTTCCTTTTGTTGCAATATCAAGAAATTCGTTTGCCGACAGGGGATCAGGGAAGTAGGTATAAATTTCTCTCGCCGTGAAGGAGCCGGGTGGTTGGGGCAAAAAATAATTTTAATTATGTCGTATCGCCAAAATGGGGAACAACCTGGATACCTTACATTGACAAAGAGAAGAAGGGGAAGAAGAAAATCACAAACAAGGAACACAACTCACATCAGCAATTCAGAAGTAAGCAGCATATACCGGTATATTTGCAAAAGATCCGGATTCTCTGTCTACGAAAAGAGGACAATAAACAAAATCGCGACGTCTGGCGTTAACAAAAGAGTGAGGGGGACCCTCTAGTTTGTATTTGAACTGGCAGCTGCTGTTGCGTGGCACGCGTCTTAAGGAAATCATTGATCTAACTAACATCTTGCGATCGCGAGCGGGGAAGTCACCCCAATAGCCTTAAGGGGGCTGTACGACGCGACGGGGCCAAGCACCTTTGCACTACCGATGTATATCCCCCTTGTATGTATGTACATATTTAGGTGAATGTGTGTCTTGCTTGATAAGCACAGAGCACCATATGCCTTATTCGTTTTCTATAGTGTATGTGATGCATTTTTATTATTACCTTTAGAACGTCAAAATGCTTATACTGCTAAATTTTATTGTAACAGCTGATTGATACAAACGAACGCAGTGGTTCTCAAACAATTCAACTATGTAGGTACATATGAAAAGTTCCTAAATTTCATTACAATAATTATTGCTTTGTATAAGGAAGTAAAAATCAGTAACTGAAAAAAAAAAAAAAAAAAAAA
>JADQWA010000147.1:0-65567 GCA_018344505.1 Nebria ingens riversi | reverse complement strand
TGTGTGTGTATGTGTGTGAGCGCGCTCTACAGCCTAAACCATTGAAGTTAAAATTATAAAACTTTAAACTTAAGTATATACCTACTTGGAAAGAAAACATCTTATTTTTGAAAAAAATTATTCAAACCGGAAGTGTATTTTTGCGGTTTCTGCAATATCTATGAAACGGCTGCACGGTTTAATTAAAATGAAAGATATTACAACCACACAACTTAAGTTTTGAAAAATTTCTTCAAAAAATGTACCAGTTATAAGAAAATTACATACATATATGAAATTATATTTTATAAATAGGATCAACAATGTGTCCCCCCTGTTTTGCAAAAAAATAAAATAGGCACTCATATTTTGGCATTTAACATCTATTGTCACAAATAGAATTAGTAAAAAAGTGTTACAAAGGTTAGTAAAATATAAAAAATATTAGGTAGGTATATAGGTAAATAGTTTGTTCATATGAAAACTAAAAAACGCCATGCTATAATAATTTCTAATGTATGTATGTACCTAGTATAAAAAATAATTACCTATATGTTCTTGAATATTTAATACTATGTACTTGAATATCCTTCCTATGTAAGCAAAATATACCTACATACTACGTATAAGAAAGTCCAGTGGAATACACTGCAGATGTATAATATCTATTATCCCGAAATATGATACTTTATAGATCGTCTATGAAAACACATCAAGGACAAATAATGAAACTTGTATCTCATTTGTTGAACACGCAAGCACGGAAAAGAAGAGTCCGTATTAGAATAGCTATCAAATATTTACATTTTCAATAAGCACCTACATATGTATGTATGTACATACATACATCTATAAGTAGGCCACCAAGCTACCTATATATGTATGTATATACATACCTATAACATATAGGAATACGTTATCCTAAATAACATCAGTAAATATAATATTAAAATAGAATTTTTGTATATTCATCAATGTCAAACAATAAACAGTAGGTATAGGTAGATAAGTAGGTATAGTATCACTCACATTTCAAAATAATAAAGTATCACAAGTAACTATATTTAGAGTTGACTTCTCATTTTTGAATCAGCGCTTTATAGTAAAAATGCATGACCTATTAGATTACTGAGCTATAGCAGTGCAAAAGTACAAAAATCAACAAGAGGCTGACATCATTTCCAACCGTCAATCTTTATCTTTTCAACTAAGGCGGTAAAAACATACATATTTATTGCTAAGAGCAAACCAATCAAATGGCCTACTACCTACTCGTATAGAAAAGTGCAGCGAAGGACACGGCGGAATAAGTTCATCTAATCAAATATAGTTAATCTCCTAAAAATTACTAGTTTGTGTTGTATTTTTATGAATTGTAAATGTTATATTTGAAAACGATGTTTAGAGCTTCCTGTAGTAGGTACCATTACAATTTATGGTAAATAGCTGGTGCAGGTTGTGGCCCGGTGGGAGGGACAGAACCACTTTGCCCACTAAATATTCTATTATAGGAGGTACATATCTATAAATAAATTCTCCAATGTGCACATTTCTATAAATAATAATAATCCCCATCAAACATCTCAAAATACGATTAGTATAAATATAGACCTTTTTACTATTATTTTTACCTACTATGCATAAATAATTTCATAAATTTCGCATACCTAATAAAGAAATTTACATAAATGACAAATAAAAAAACTATACCTACACCATATTTCTTAACCCTTTATTACCAGATAAAAAAATGTGAATTCGAATTTCCTTCATAAATCTGAAATATTTATATAAAAATCATGGAAAAATGTGGCGCATCTAGAAATGTACACACTGTACTGTGATTTCAGTACAAAACCGCTAGGAAACTTCAAATACATTTATTAAGTGATAGTATCAACATGAAACCGCCAAGAAGCAATCTTTTACCCAAGATTCACTATCAAACTTTAATATCATAATTTTAAAAATAGATCATTAAATACAAACATAAAAAATGTAAATACACTTTGATTTCGAAACACAACAAACTAAACATTTTTATTTACAAAAAAATGATAATAAACAAAACGTATGTCCTCTATAAATGTTATGGTATATCTCGTTCAGCAATTTTTTTTAATAAACTATAGTCTGTATTATGAACGCAATCAATTGAATACTCTCCCCAAAGAATCAAATATACATACATACATACATATATATATATATATATATATATATATATATATATATATATATATATATATATATATATATATACATATTTATATATATATATATATATATATATATATATATATATATATATATATATATATATATATATGTATATACACCCTATATAGACTACGTTTGGTATTTGGTCGATCGATAACGTGTACACTCAAGTCCTAATTCTACGTCATAATATATCTGCATTGAAAGTTTGTAGTACTAACAAATATGCATATCCCATCCACACAGATAGTAATAGTTATTATAATTATAGCTGTAGTATTGGACAACTATCAACTATATGTATATGTGCATGTAGAGTGATTCACCTACGTAATTTAACTGATTTGGTACGTGCTGCATAACTTGCATTAAAATTATGCAATGCTGGTTGCGAGACTTTAGCTGGCTATAAAGACTTATGTTCGAAGATGTACATACCTACATCAAAAAAGCTTGCTTGTATACTTAATCAAGTATTTTGCCTTAAAACAGTGTACTGACTATTGAAAAACAATTATTGTTGACCTTGATTTAACTATTTCAACTGGTGTTTCCACCAATATGAAATGGCAACCGAATATGCAACAATTAACTATCACTAACGAATTTACAATCATATATGTACCTACCTAGTAACAAATAACACAATTGTATAATTAAAAACTCCAATTTTTATTACCTACCTACATATATAATTGTACCTATATATCTTTACTATGATAACACATACATACATACATACATACATACATACTATGGTATTTTACACTTTCATGTGAAAAATACGATAACCAAACTAGTCACAAAATGAAAAATAAACTTACACTTCAACAAAATCCGGTGCGGGGTAAAAACTAGCCATTTGATTTTGATATGAACAGTTCGTATAATCCTAATAGAAACGCGTATTGTTGGCGCCCGTAAACGGACGAGTTCTTATTTATGTAACACACACTGCACA
This sequence comes from Nebria ingens riversi, assembly GCA_018344505.1. NCBI lineage: Eukaryota > Metazoa > Arthropoda > Insecta > Coleoptera > Carabidae > Nebria > Nebria ingens. The sequence continues at coordinate 62,407 of JADQWA010000147.1, read as the reverse complement.
CAAACTCAATTGATAGTCTATTTATAAAAAAACAAACACACAACACTAGAGGATAGGTACTTGCTCACAGGCAGCTCCATGCATACTGGGAGAGCTCAACTTCTAACCTAGACAGACGGTATCCCAAACCGAGCACAGCGGGAATGAGGGTCGTAAGGGTGGCCTGGGAGTGGGGATAGCCTGGGGAAGAAGCTTTCAGGGAGGCACTCACAGTGGACCGTACTGGCGAATTTAGAAACAAAAAATTATAAATCTTTTTTAAATTTATCATTCGAATGTAATTCGGTTATAGTCGGATCAGATAATGATAGTTCCGGTGCGGTACTATCACGAGATTAGTTTCGTTGTATAAATAAACACATGATTTGCAATAATGACAGAAATATTCAACTTATTAAAATTATGTCTTTTTAGTATTATTATAAGTATTCGATCGTTTGGCTATAACATTCTAAAAATCAAACAAAATGTGTGTTTATATACCTATGTGTATATATATATATATATATATATATATATATATATATATATATATATATATATATATATATATATATATACATATATATATATATATATATATATATATATATATATATATAATATATATATATATATATATATATATATATATATATATATATATATATATATATATATATATACATATATATATATAATATATATATATATATATATATATATATATATATATATATATATATATATATATATATATATATATTTATATATATATACATATATATATATTATATAATATATATATATATATATATATATATATATATATATATATATATATATATATATATATATATATATATATTATAATATATATATATATATATATATATATATATATATATATATATATATATATATATATATATATAAATTTACGAATTAACAATCAAAAATTAAATTGTTGTATTGTTTCATTCGAGATGACAAATCTCCCCCCACTCCCCGGAATAGGGAAATCACTTAATAATAATGATGATTGAACTCAGCATCTTTTCGAAAGAAGACTCTGCAGACATAACATTTATAGGATCCACCATTGTCCATGCCTGTTTTATTTCTTATACCTTAAAGAAAGAAGTAGGTATAAGAATCTTTAAATTGTATTCTGAATAGAATTATAATTCTGAGGCTTCGTTTTCCAGATAAATTATTTGCACAAATTGTAGTACAATTTAAGATGATCACCGGAAGCATATACATAGGTAGGTATACCTACTAAGAAAACAGCAATTGAAATGCTTTATTGCTTCATTAATTTTTTAAAAGATGTAAATGACCACATTACTTCCCGAAAAACCTAACCCACCTGCTATTGTTGGCACGAATCACACTCGATAAAATTGAATACCGAATAGGTACTGACCAATTTGCATACTAGTGCCCGGTCATTCTATCTTTCTTGTTCCGTTTATAATTATTTTTGCACTTCATATTTAAATTCAACAATACTATTCTGTAATTTGGAGTGGTGGTTGCCTTACCAAGATTATATTACATACTATATTATTATTATTACAGGTGTTTCATTCAAGTTTCTACAGACGCTAGTTAAAATTACACACTTTCATTTTAACCTAATGCATCAACTCGGTATTTAGCACGAATCACTGGAAACAGAGATATGAATGCAAAGGCAAAAGTAAATATAACAAACATTGGCAAAGCCCTACCCATTTTCGATTATAAAATAATATTTGTTTTAGGTAGGTAGGTAGGTATATTAATAAATGTTAATTTCGTTGTTTTTAATAAAGACACCAACTTCCTACACCTACAACAAATATGTAAAGCTTCCTAGATATAAAAACTGTACCCAATACTATGTGCGACAGTGTCTATTCTATAAGATTTATAAATATATATGTATATAGCAATATGTGGGATAAAGAGAAACACAGAATAAATGTAGTATCTGTTGTAAGAACTTATAGGTTTTACAAATTACTCTACATGTAGGTACTATATAGAAGCAACCCATAACAGTCGAATGCTACTCATGTTTATACAGAAAGTTCATTTAAGCTAAGCTAATAAACCTTCTCTGTATACACAGGGGCATTGCCGCACCCGTGTTTCAATTTGTTTAAAGCATAGTATTAGATTAGCTACGCAGAGCTTATCATTTGGCTATAAGCGAAAGTTTCCATAAATGTATACCCCTAAATATTAGTAATTTTAAATAAAATTAGTACTACTTGTTAACCAAATGAAATATTCCCTGTTCATTGTAATTTTCGCTATGAAATTTGCTTAAGTAACATTCTTTAAACACAATCTAATTCAAATTAAAGCCAGCGATTGATTTCAATCGAAAGACCGTCTGTCGCTCATTCGCGCATGAAAACTACAGCGACCGACCCTGGATCCATGTAGCGAAGGGCCAGGTGCGTCCACGCAGTTCGTCCCTATATACATATATATATACACGGAACATGAGCCACATGTGTAATAAAATGCGTCATTCGTACCTATATGAGTATGTGTATGTGAAGTACCCCCAAATACCCGTGTGTAGTGTGCATGATACATTTTACATCAACCTATACATATACACGCAAATAACAAATAACCTCGTATGTGTTGAAGAAAGATAGGTAGTTAAGGGTGTCCCCTGGTTTGTAGTAGAGTGCATTGCCGCACAGAACACGGGTGTAGCGGCAGAGGGGTAGATATAGCTGGACACCGGTTTTGGCGGGAACTATTCTTAACACATCATCACCGGTGCGGTATAGGTGCACATTCGTTGGTATTCGGTCCTTGCAGGCGTTTGACGTTTGAAAAAACAAAACAAAGGAAGTGCATACACTTCTGGTGGAGTTACTTGACCTATTTCCAGGGGTGTATTTGCATGCATAAAACTGACACTTCCAGTTTGGGTAAACTTAGTTTTCGTAATGATCAAGATATTTTCCCTTCCTTGAAACGAACAACAACTTTAAAATTGGTATAAACAGATACGAAACAACCCTTAAAATATTCCGAAAACTTGTTGGTCAATAGATAGGTAATAAGGAGATAGAAAATACCCTTTATGATTTTGTTTCATATAAGGACTAATACATTCGAGCATTAGAATACTTTGTATGTACCTTCGAACATAAGTCTTGTCCCTTTATAGCCACCTAAAGTCTCGCAACCAGCATTGCATGATTTTAATGCAAGTTATGCAGCACGTACAAAATCAGTTAAATTACGTAGGTGAAACCATATAATTCGCTTATTATGGTAGAGGTGGTCCACCCTAGCATACATACATATATATATACATACATACATACATACATACATACGAGGGTGGTCTGAAAAGTTTCCGACCTAACAAAGATACAAGACATTTTTTCAGATTTTATTTTATTTTTTCAACATAGTCTCCTTGTAACTCTACACACTTCTCCCAGCGATGCTCCCATCTCTGTAACCCGTCCAAATAGTACTCAGCGTTTTTCTCTGCAAAATAATTGTTCACGAAGGTGATTGCCTCTTCATTTGACGAAAATCTCTGTCCTCCGAGCGCAATTTTTAGATGAGGGAACAAAAAGAAGTCGCTTGGGGCTAGATCTGGTGAGTAAGAAGGCGGATGGTCAAGCAGTTCAAACCGTAATTCGTGGATTTTCGCCATGGCAGCCGCTGAGGTGTGAGACACGTTTTTGGTCTAACGTGAGAAACGCGGCACCCAACGCGCGGACAGCTTTCTCATGTCTAAATATTGATTTAATATGTGACAAACACGTTCTTTTGACATGTTCATAACCTCTGCTATCTCTCTCACTTTAATTCGGCGGTCATCTAGCACCATTTCGTGAACTTTGGCGATGTTTTCGTCGGTAGTTGCAGTTTTTGACGTCCCGAACTTTCATCGTCTCCCAAGCTCTTACGGCCACGTTTAAATTCAGCTGCCCAAAATTTTACTGTGGTAAATGATGGTGCAGAGTCCCCATACACAGAATCCAACTCATCTTTGATTTGCGTAGGCGTATTGCCTTTCAAAAACAAATATTTGATGACAGCTCGATACTCGATTTTGTCCATTTTCATAAAAACAGTCACATCAACTCACTCAAACGACTGTTACATAACAACTGTGCGTCCAAAATGGCTGAAACTTTGGTAACTGTCAACAGATGAACAACGAAATTCCCTAGCTTTTATTTACGAGTGCTACTATCTTCATGTTGAGGTCGGTAACTTTTCAGACCACCCTCGTACATACATACATACATACATACATACATACATACATACATACATACATACATACATACATACATACATACATACATACATACATACATACATACATACATACATACATACATACATACATACATACATACATACATACATACATACATACATACATACATACATACATACATACATACATACATACATACATACATACATACATACATACATACATACATACATACATACATACATACATACATACATACATACATACATACATACATACATACATACATACATACATACATACATACATACATACATACATACATACATACATACATACATACATACATACATACGTACGTATGACTAGTGTATGTACATTACATTACTGAGTAACATTTGTTTGCCCAACTTTGCCATATTGATTATTTTAAACGTGCATAACATAGAGGGCATTTTTGTATGCAAGCTGCATCGTAGTGATTATGTTTTTATTATCGTTTTGTTGGTTTTACACCTCAAATGAAATGTGACCAAATTATACCGAGGCGTATTCCATCTGTTTTGAGCTCTATCGGACGACGTATGGAACCAGTTTGAAACGTAAAGTAGCTTCATGGATTTTGGAAAGTTCAATCTTTTATTACAGATATAAAATGTCTCGATTATCAATTCAAGTTCTTGATTTGAAAATTTAATCGTAATGTAAAGGATTGCCTGCCACCCCATTTGATGGAAACAGGCGTGAAGTAAGGTGAACCATCAAGTTCGCTAAAACATCGTGCCTTACAATTGAAAACTAAAAAAATAATATTCGATGTGTATTTGCATAAAACATGCCTGGTAAATATTTCATTTGTTTTGATCTTGTATTAACCGAGAAAAAAAACTATGAAAAAGTGCCTATTTTTGGGGTTTTTATTTTTTATCTACAATAATACTAGTTAGAAATAAATGACATTTTTACCATGCATTTTTAATGCAAATACACATCGAATGACATTTTTTTTTTAAATTAAAACTTCCAAAATAGGCACTTTTTTCATAGTTAGTTTTTTTTCTCCATTAATACAAGATCAAAATAAATAAAAAAAATGGCCAGGCATTTTTTATGCAAATACACATCGAATGATATTTTTTTCATTTTCATTTGCAAGGCACGATGTTTTTCTAATCTAGTGAAACCACTAGGAAACAAAGGGTTAAGTCGTGATGGGAACCGTTACAATCGTAATCATTCTCCCCTACCTAGAAATTCAGTTTGTACATAATAATTACATATCAAATTCTAAATATAATTCAATATATAATCATTTCATACGGGCTTTACGGACTAAAAATACTTGCAATTGTTTCTATAAATAAAACTAAATGTGAAGAAATCATTAAAATATACTAGATGAATTCGAAGTGGAGCGCCAGAGTAAATAAGATGAATTAATAGGTATAATTAAAGATGAGTGTCACTTGGTTAAATAAACACAGTTCAGTACATAAGTTCCATCGTACAACGAACTTTGAGTCAAAGGTCTAGGAACCTTTTGCTTAGTGCTGCTGGTGGTAGTTGAAGCATACATATGGTGTTATCTGTCGCTTAATAACTATATAGTGGTTAATTATAGCTCACACGATGCACGTGTCGGAAATGGAAACTCTACTTTCTAAGTAAATATTAGAAATACAACTATATAATTTATAATACATCAAATGCAACATGTGCAATAGCGCGATGACGATATATTATTTTATTACTACGGAGGTATCAACATACATACATATATACATACATGGTATGTACCAAACACCAGCATATTTCTTTTTTTTTTTGACAATTATATTATTTTTTGTTTTTATAATGTATAATCATTTTCCTTTTCGTGAAACTTACACCTGCATTGTATTTATGGTTGTTTGATATTCTGTTAACAGATTCGTTAAGGTTTCCATAATTATTTCTCGGTTAACTAATTTAAATTCAGTCATTACATGACTTTTATAAGTAAGTCATTACTTACCTTTGATAGAATATTTGTTTACAGCTATTTCAATACTACGACTACCGTAAGTTTATCACTATGAGTAGGTACTATAAGTTAATATCAGATTACCTAAATAGGTACATCTTTGCAAAAATAAAATATTTATGTAAAATAGCAAATTTAGGTAAACAGCAGCCTTAAAATAGATCATTACTTGTTTTGAAGCCTGCTTAAATAAACTTTTCAAACATCCGTATCACGCAAACCGGAAGTTATTTCAAAAACAAAAATTATAATTGATTAAATATTGTCTTTCATTTATAAATACAGGAAACAGTTTCAAGTAAAGCACCCTTTCCGATTGATCAATTATTGTAGATAACTAATCTGTATTTGAATTACAGTGTATACAGACAAACGTTATGATAAATATGATCAATCTAATAAATACAAAATCTTGTAGGTACCTATATTTGATATTTTTCGTGGTTATAATTCTAACTTATAGGTACATACATACATAGGTACACCTTCGAACATAAGTCTTGTCCCTTTATAGCCACCTAAAGTCTCGCAACCAGCATTGCATGATTTTAATGCAAGTTATGCAGCACGTACAAAATCAGTTAAATTGCGTTACATACTTTGTATAAGAAAATAAAAACTATAATAATTTCGAGTTATCTGATATTTTCATTTTTTTCGTTTTCCGTGTCACATTAACAGAATTTAGTTATGTGGAGAAACGGGAGAACGAAGTTTCAGTGTAAAACGCTGTATTTCAAATATACCTACCTATCTACATGAACAAAATAAAGGATTGTATCGTCTTGATTTAGAAGAATAACACTCAATTCACATTTCGCATCTGAACATTAACAATAATTGATGAAATTGTTAGGACCCAAGCAGCTGATAAATTAAATTGTAGTTCGTGACCGGTCAATTGAAAATACAGTCGACTGGACTAGTGCAAATAAATTACGCTAACTAATATTAGACACCAACAGAACCAAATTTACATAATACGAGTCCATCAAATATCTAACGTAAGATGCGAATCACTCGTACTACTGTAGCTAAATTCGTTCTATAATCTATTACTATATAAGTAGGTACAACTTCGAACATAAGTCTTGTCCCTTTATAGCCACCTAAATTCTCGCAACCAGCATTGCATCATTTTAATGCAAGTTATTCAACACGTACAAAATCAGTTAAATTGCGTAGGTGAATCCATATCATTCGCTTATTATGGTAGGGATGGTCCACCCTACCATAATAAGCGAATGATATGGATTCACCTACGCAATTTAACTGATTTTGTACGTGCTGCATAACTTGCATTAAAATCATGCAATGCTGGTTGCGAGACTTTCGGTGGCTATAAAGGGACAAGACTTATGTTCGAAGTTGTACCTACTTATATAGTAATAGATTATAGTCCAAAGGTGTACATACTTGCACTGGTTCTGAACGATAAAAAAAATCATACAATTTTACAACGCTCAAAGTTCACCTTCAGCGAGTCGGTTTAGCATTAATAAACAATATAATAGGCGTTTACGAAAACTAGATTTTTTTGGGCCTAATCACTCCAGAAACAAAGAGCCTAGTGCATTTAAAATGCGAACGGCACGAATTGTCTATCCATAGATTATATGCACCAAATTTGGTATCAATCCGTACTACGTATGGCAAGTTAAAAACATTAAAACTATCCCTAATATGTTGGTAATATATGCACTTTACCGAATGAAAATTAATTTAAATGTAGTCTGGTATTTCAACCTTCAGATAAGTTCCAGATAGCCATCTGACAGCAAAGAGTCGACCATAGGAAATTTACATGGATGAATAATTGAACTATATACCAGATAGGTTATCCGGGGCTTTATTCGGAAATGGAAATACTGACCCTTAATCATTTTACAGTCAGTTTAATTTGTTTGTGACAGTTACGTCATTTTATCAGTATTTAATTGTTAGTTTTCATTGGTTGCTATCGTTATGTAAATTATATTATTTGATTCTCACACGGTGGAAAATCTCTATACAAGGAGAAAGTAAAGCGTAGAGAATTTTCCAAGATCATTAGTATTAAACTATGAAAAGTAAAATGGCATATCGGAAAGTGACCGGTGACCATTCTAGAATAGATCATTTCAAATATACATACCTACTACATTTTACTGGACGCCATTAATTTATTACACATTGTTCATTTATCTACTTTTTTGTACAGCCCAAGTGAAAAATTGATCTTTTATACTAGTTCGTAAATGGCTGGCTATTACCGCACCGCTCTTGACCGAAAGGGCGTAACTGTATGACCGTAGTCATTTCGTGGAAGGGTCTGCCTTCGGATTTTCTACACCTACATACCTACTAGCAAATTCCAATTGCCAAATTGTTGAAATTTAAGACGCAAATAACCCAAAACTATTTCAAAAAAAACATTTTAAGTTTGTTTATTATTATTATTGTACTATACAGAGAGAACAACACAGGTACCGGTTTTTTTCTTCTTCTAAATTCACAGAACATGGTAACACAAAAATATTAGTAGTAGATAGGTAGCGAATCAAATAAGTATCATCAAAAAATAAAATCTAGGATAAGTTGCAGCTCAAATATTCATAGATTCGATTAAGACCAAATGCATTTTTAGACATTTATTTGAAATATCCAAATATCCTGCAAGAGCGAACGAAATTTACTCGTAAGTATAGGTAGGTATACAAAAATACACATATCAAATGTTAACATAGATATTTCTATAGGTATACTACCTATGTTTGTAAAGCGGATCTTAAACATTTCAAAATTCGTACTTAGTTCTATAAAATGAATTCTAAACTTTCATAAATTTAACCTAAATCCGGCACTGAAATTTGCTCTGGAAAGTCCAGTTTCAACGCTATCTATGGCAAGGTATTATAAGTTCGTGTGCAGACATCTTTGGACCGAAACATAAACCACGCAATTTTTGATTTTTAGTTGCCGCTACGTTGTGATCCTTCAATAGAAACGAGATAATTTTTAAAAATACACTCTACTGTTCCACTAGATTTTTGATTCACCACCAATCGATCATCAATTTTGTACGTTTCGTTTAGTCTAGATGCCACATACTTATTACTTCGTGTAAGAAAGTATAAACTAAGCGAATATTTTTAAAAATTATTCGGTTATAAGCCAAGCTTTCAAGGGTTCAGGGTACAAAGAATACCGCACATTTTCTTTTTACTTTCTTTTACGAAGTAATAAGTAAGTATTGTAATCACGAAAAAAAAACTCGAAATTTTTACGGAAATACACCTTTTGACCTTCCCTGAATCGAGTCTGACTATTTTTGGAATGACGTCTGTGTGTGTGTGTGTGTGTGTGCACGTGTGCGCGCGCGCGCGCGCGCGTGTATTTGTGTGTGTGCGTCTGTATGTGTGTGTGAACGCTCTACAGGCTACACTGTTAAAGATAAAATTATGAAACTTTAAACTTAAGATTTGTATATGCCTGGGAAGAAAACCTCCTATTTTTGAAAAGCATATTCAAACCGGAAGTGCATGTTTCATCATAATTTTTAATAATTTTTCATTATGCTACTATAGAATCGAACATTTTAAATCTAAAATAAATATGTTTTTTTTAGAAATTTGAAAATAAACTAACTTTATAATTTTATTGGTCATAATGAATGAAAATATTTTCTTGAAATTTAAACATTTTATATTTTAATTTATATACTATCAAATCAAAATATACTGACTACGTAAAAGAAAGTTTAGGGCCAAATACATGGCCGATGTTTTTTATCACCTTAGCGAATAAACGGGTTACATAAATCATGTGATCATATAGATCATGCTAAATATTGAGAGATGTAAAAACAAGACAATCTGGCAAAGAGCAATGACGCCATCATCCGAAATACAATCATATACCCATAAATATTAATAACAAACGATTTTTGCCACTATTGGCAACCGGAATCATTGTGTAAATAGAAAAACTCAATCACATTTAAATAATTTGTTAAGTGATTATTCCACAAGGACGAAGTAGCAAAAAAAAATTTTGTCTTACCACATTTTATTTTACTCAATATTAATTGATTAATCACATTTCCCATGATGTGTAGGTATACGCACAAACAACTGTGTCAGTAAACGTTACCTAGCATTACTTACTTATAGCATCGTATAAGAAAGTAAAACTTATAATTTTATTTATAAATTACTCAAAAGCTCAAACCTTGTACCCTGCTTTAAATCGAGCATGAATTATGATAGAAGAACGTAAGATCGTATACTAAATGCGAGATAAACGAACAAATGTTCACACCGTCAACTACAATCATATGAAATCGGTATTATCAAACATAAATTTATGCCATACATGTCACTAATTTTAATTCTAAGAAGTATCCGTTGAATGTCTGATTCACAATGCGTGGTATTGTGAACAATGTCAAGGTAAGACGAATGAATACAAAAACTACAACTATTAATTATATATCTTACTGTAACGTAAGCGAAATGTACAGCATAATATAAATGATATCGAAAAAAATTCATAAAACGACGCTATTACTTGTTTTGAATGATTTATTATGACGTTGTAAAAGAACGAATAAACATTAGTAAATATTGTTAATTCTTAACAAATAAACTACGGTGCAATTCACTTTTGAGTTTTGACTACAATTCAATATCAATCTAATCATCAATAAAGGATAAAAAGCTATCCGAAGTTATCTATAAAATTTTAAGAGGCCTCAAATGAAATAAAAAAATACTTCCGGAAGATAATAAGTAAAATAAATACCAACTGCCTTAGAGTACGAAAACAAGGATGAAAAAATACAAATAAAAAATTCAAATCCAAGGACGACACGTTATTATTTTAAATTTACCAAAGTACATGGAAGAAGTTACATAAATTTACACGCCAAACACTTTAATCAAACGATTTGTGATATTTCTTTATCAGATTGCAACGAAACAACATCTTAATGCATTACATTTGAATAATATACAATAGTGTCGAGTTCAAACAAAAGGGGCCGAATTTTGATATAAGAATTAAATTCGTTGAACCATTATATATATATATATAATATATATATATATATATATATATATATATATATATATATATATAATAAAAAAAAATTACTCAAAATCTACTAAACACAATATATATATATATATATATATATATATATATATATATATATATATATATATATATATATATATATATATATATATAAATATATAAGATACTTTTAAAGTATTAGTTACTTTCTGGGATGAGCTCAAAGTATATAGCATATATAGTAGCACATCTTACTATAAGACCACGTGTTTTTAAAAATAATACTTTGATTGCCTCTTAACCCAACAATTTTTGAAAGACAAAGAAAAGAAAATGTATATATATATATATATATATATATATATATATATATATATATATATATAAGATACTTTTAAAGTATTAGTTACTTTCTGGGATGAGCACCAATGTATATAGTATATATAGTAGCACACCTTACTATAAGACCACGTGTTTTTAAAAATAATGCTTTGATTGCCTCTTAACCCAACAATTTTTGAAAGACAAAGAAAAGAAAATGTATATATATATATATATATATATATATATTATATATATATATATATATATATATATATATATATATACATATATATATATATATATATATATATATATATATATATATATATATATATATATATATATATATATATAAGATACTTTTAAAGTATTAGTTACTTTCTGGGATGAGCTCAAAGTATATAGTATATATATATATAGCACATCTTACTATAAGACCACGTGTTTTTAAAAATAATACTTTGAGAAAGTAACTAATACTTTAAAAGTATCTTATAAATCCTTGTTAAAAAAAAACAATAACCCAAGTAGAACTAGGTATTACTGATAATTTCATAGATAAGTCCAGTAATTACATAGATGATAACTATTCATTTATTATTTGTGTTAACATTAGTTATTAGTTAAAAGCTCTGTTTTCACACTTATTATCTCATATGTAATCATAGAATTACTAAAACTAGTGTTCCGCTTATATAAACAAAAAGATAAACAGGTAATGCGTTAAGTGTTATTCTAATCGACAAAAATATCTTTGTTTAGTTGATTGCTCCAATAAAGTAATGAAAACGAAGCTTGGTTTGCAATTTCCCGGTTTTAGTTAAATTGCAGTTTGCAATGAATAAATGTTAATATGTTATATCTCGTTTTCAATTCATATTTTTGGAAACAATGGGGAATAAAACAGTAAAATAGCTTTTTTGGGTTTCTAAACTGCATACTAAAATTTGGTATTATTCATATTTTTATATCATGTAACATGTTACTTCCAAGCAAGATAAAATATTTTTATGTTGGTTTTTGCCGGTGAGGTTATTTGTCTTATAACAAAAATAAAAGTAAAATTAGAAGCTACACGAAACGTGAATTGAATTTTCAGAGCATGTGGAATGGTCAACAGTCACATTCCACCTGTCTGCCGAAGTAATATTGAAAATCCATTCTAGATATGAATGTGATTGTTTATTATGTATATTTATAAATAAAACTAAATGTTGTAGCAAGTGTCGGAAATGTTTGTAAAATAAAATGTTCCGAACTGTAGTGAAACGATTCCATTTAATTCCATTGTTATAATTAATAAGCATGGTATGTGTCATTATATATATTGTAGTCTGTTATCCGAAAACAAACCAATCAAACATCTACATAGGTAAAATAGTTTGAAGAGAGAAAGGAAACCTTAAAACCGGCTCTAGACTAAAAATGCGGCACGAACCACGCCACCCTCATCACTTCGAAGGGGAAAATTAATGTAATATCGAATAATTAGAACACTTTACTTACGTTTCATTGTTTCTAGCCATCATGATGATCACACGCACTCAACACAACATGCGAACATTTCACACACTTAAAACAAACACACGTAAATAAATCAACAAGTCTATTCGAGCCGCGAACACTCCAACCTCTGAAAGTCTGAGCTCTGACAGGAAAGAATCTGGCAGCTCGGACTTGACTTGGCGGTAATTCTGTGCTCACATCTCCTGAAACGACTTGTTCGGTTCTCCTCGGACATGAACAAGTGTTTTCTTTCAATGAGATCACTATGATCGGTCATCGTCGGTCCGGAAATATTTTTATTGTTTACCTAGATTTTTCATCGTCCTTGGATAGCCAGCTGATTTAAACGTGCTTATTTTATTTAGGTAATAAAATATTTAACGTTCATCCAGCGAAATAAAAAATTCAATTTCTCTATACATATATGATCCATTATAATTAATTATGAATCCTTGATGTTTTTAATTGAGCGATATTAATGTAATATTTTGGTATATACATATGTATGTTATTTTCACCATTATAAATGCGTCTACATTTTCAATACTAATTGAATAAAATTTTAATATGTTTCTTATAATTTATTGTTGGAATTATGCACAAATTTGTTATTATAGAAGAATAATGTTGCTAAAAAATGGTATGAAAGTAGTTCTTCTATTAATAATTTCATATTTAATTTAAATAATCTAATGACGTCCAGACCAAAGTGGTTTGTGTATAGTTCATTTTTGTGTCTCTCTCCACCACCAAGAAATATTATATTCAATTTTACTTGGTTAGCAAATATGCAATTGCCTGAAGTCAATATATAATATTTTGTGATCTGGAATTAGATTAAGTAGGCAAGGTTTTTAGTACAATTAAAGATCAGTAGTTTTTGAATCTCTGAATAGATTTGTGCGAATTGACGAATTAAAAAAAGCATGCAAATAAATAAAATATATGCCACTGATTCGCGACTAAACTCAGGCGTATACATCAATTTTCCATGTTTATTAAATCAATACTATATTTTTATTTCTTCATTTTCATTATTGCTCTACCAATTGTGTGACACACAACGCACACATTAATTAATCAAATGTATTAAAACTTTACATCTTAACAGTACGAAAAACAATTAAGTGGTGGATTTTCTTGACTGGTTAAGTATGAATAAAGAATCAAGAATTTTTTCTTATTCTTACTAAAACAATATAAGTAGACACAAACTGCTATTTAAAAACAGTCGATAAAGCAATACTTTTATATCTACTTTGCGCTTACACGATTTATATGAAATAGACATAGAATACATATATATACGTCTGTTATTTAGTTAAACAGTGGTGACTAACCAATATTATTATGCAATTAAAATTATTTGAAAATGATTTTATTTATTTGATATGAAAAGAAATACAAACAAAAATTAAACTTAATGATAACACTACAACCATTCTGAAATGCAATAATATATAGATAAATAAAATGAATATATTTAACAAGTTTATTCCTAGATATAGAAACAAAAAGCACATATTAATATAAAATTAGTTTAGTGCAGTCGATGCAAGAACAGCGACTCCTCGTTCGTAAAAGCTGTGTGAATCTTGACCAGAAGCTACATTTAGGTCAACAGTAAATAGTAACTCTGTACGCGTAGAATTCAAATAAACCGGCAATGCTATCTTGCCATTGCCCAATTGAACATCAGTTGAAACACGGGCCCATCGCAGAACAGTTATTGGCAATTCCATCATAATTGTGGACGTCAACAGAAGTTGATTATTACGACATTGTGCACCTTGCAGTTTCAAACCTGTAAGCAAATATTTCTAAATATTTGTCAAACTATCATATTTTGGATTTTAGCGTTATTAAAAAAAATATAATTAATTAATTTATTGCTCTGATCGAGCAATTATAAAATAAAAATCAATAGCTGAAGTTAAATTTAACGAAATCGCAATCTGCACTATTATACTTTATGTAAGTCATGTATCGACAAAGTTAAGTTACAGCCGGCATACTACTAGAGTATTTAAATAGTTAAAATTTATTTAAAATACTACTAGAGATTGTGTTTAAACATGAATTAAGCGTTAGCATAAACGTTAACCGTTCAGATGGAGATGTTACTTGGGCAGCGGTCAATTCCTCTAGATTTGTCGTTGAACTTAAACCAAATATTGATAGATTACATTTTGAACATCTTGAAACATCGTACGTTGTGTTTTAAGTTATTATAACCCATCACAGAATGGATCATTTACTCAATGTTAGCATGTTAGAATAAAATGTAAACAATATTTCATTTTACACTAAATATATCGCCAATCTCAACTAAAAATACTACTTGGTTTAAGAATCAACAAAAGGCATCATACTATTCATTTAATTAAAATATGGCGCTAAGTATTGAATTAAAATTTGTACAGAAAAAAAAACATACCAATTACTGCGAAACATGCATCTTGGATGGCCTTGGTATCGTTGGAATCCGCGATTGTGACATCCAGTTGAAGTTCTTCTAAAGACCAACTGTTAGCCTGTGCAACGCACTGTCTAGTAGCGGTAATGTAGGCTTCTGGATTTAATAATCCACCTAACCAGACTGGGAAACTCTGAAATTAGAAAAGAACCATAATTAATAATAATAATTCAAAGTGAATAATAACTAAGGTCAAGCGACGCTACAGTCAACCCATCTCGCATAGGCTGAAGAGGGCAAATACGCCTTAGAGTGACCTCATAATTTTTGGAAACATTGAAATGCTTTCGTTAAAAATAAATCACTAGTAGATCTCATATACAGTTTACAAACCAGTCCCAAATACCAACTCTATTGGCATTTCCACATCATTAAAATTGAATATTTACCCAAAAGTTCCCAAATGACGCAACTAATTAGAATTTATCAAGCTCACAATGATCCCTTTCGAAGATTTCAAATTTAGACTTTAAAATAATATATGACAGAACTCACTTGTAATTCTTTGGCACCGGCTTGCGATACAAGTTTGGAAACTTGTTGTAGCTGTTTAACACGTTGACTGAAGTCGGTGATCCATTGAATGACAGTGCAACCTCTAGGTACCGTATAACGACGCCAATTCCCAGGCAGAATACCACGTACCAGTTCACTTAACATTGTGCGATGGTAGTTCGTTTGTTTCTTATCGCCCTAGAACAATAAATTAATACATTTTCAAAATTTCATCAATTCTGTGTACCTAAAAAAAGTAATAACAAGATAAAATAAACAAAATTAAAATACCTGACAGATAAGAACGACATCATTCAAATCATGAATGACGTCTTGAAGTAATTTTGCACCAGAATTTACTTCACGTTCAAAATAGCGGTAGAGTGGGTCTTTGATGTTTTCTACTGTACGTCTCAAAGTCTGGAAATGAGTTGAAACAAAAATATAACCATTAATAAGAATTTAAATCTGTGAAGTTTCTAGAAGAGATATACATAGATACCATTTTTAAATTGGTGCATAGCCGAACGAAACTACAAATGACAATGCTATATTGAACACAAACAATAGCAGAGTTTAATTATTTGCATTTGTATAAGAAATTTAAATGAAGAATGAACAACAATAGGATTGATACTTACTATCATTAAATGAATACAAATAAAGTTAATGAGGAATATTTATAAGCTATTAAAATTCTTTTTCGGGAGTAAAAATTAGAAAAAAGAAACTAACATTGAACAATATCTATGTGATCTGGAATAGACCATATAAATATTTTGACGAATTATGAAAAAAATGTATAAAGAAAAGCTTTATAAAAGATAAATCATTTACTTGTAACGACTTCGGTAGTAATTTCAACCAGGTCATTGCAGAATTATGGGATGTCTTCATCCAAGATGGTCTACCATCGATTTGTCCAGGAACATCAGCTGCTTCCAAAACAGATTCGTCCGCTGAATATGCTTAGTTCGTCATCGTCCTCTAGTTGCTGCATCTTCAACAGTTTACTGACAAGATCTGTGCCACGTGTTGTCAGCAACACCTAATTCAAATCATAAATTTATTAGATTATCATTTTACTAATTCATAGCAAACTTTAAAAAAATGAGTTTGTACATAGTCATCCATCAATTTTTTGACGCACCCAGTATCTAGTTACTATTTTTGGGCTAATTATTACGAGAATTATTAGTATAATTATACAAACCTAGCACGTGTAGATTACTATAAATACGTCAATTTGACATGTTTGAAGACGCTATAGCGAGTATACATATTCATTGTAGATTTAATCATATTATAATTATTACGTAATGAAGCCTAACCCTAAGCGATTCTCACTGACCTTTTCGGCATTGTTTGGTAGCCCTAGCCAAGATGGTGTTTGCCTATCAGCCAACGATTCGATCCACTTCAAGAAATGATCTCTTCGCGATCCATCAGGCATAGTGATATGTCTTTGACCGCCTGGTCCACCAGCAACACCATCCACGTTAGCCACAAGAGCAAAATCTGCTTCAAAACTGCGTGGTGTAAATAATTTCGACAAGAACGATTGTAACAATCGTTGATCAAAATCATTATCAATTTTGCCACCATAAATTGATTGAGACAATAAAGTTACTATTGCGTCCCACGGTACTTTTTCAGGCGGCAAATTGGTACGACCCTAAAAAGATATTTTCCATTGCAATTATAAAGAAATTTCTAATTGCATATGATTATTTTACCATTGCTGTCGCGTCTATCCAAGTGTCAAGCGTATCACAAGCGACACGCAAATCAGATTCATTGAATTTCATAATGTTTGGCCCAACCTAGCGGACAGTAACGCAATCGTTCTTGGACAATGGCATGGAACCAAGCGAGGAGGAAGTATAGTCTTGCTCGTTCATTTGGTGGTTTCATCATACGAGCAGCAGGAACCTGAAATAAATATATAAATATACTTAAGGTGGTCATATTTATTTATTTATTTATTTATTGTCATATGCACTTGGCATATTCGCGACCGAGTTGTCAAGCGGAGAAAATTCTAACTAAGCCTCCTCATCCAGCAACCATGTTTGTTCACATTTAGCGACGACAGTTGTTGCCAATCAACAGATTTACTATTATTAAAATAATTTTACAATTTTTTATGCATAGCTATTGACAAAAAAAACTCGAAATGGATAGATTGAAAGTCTGTGATTAAAAATATATTACTATGAGACCCCTAAAGAGAGATATTTGATGAAATTATAAATTTTATTTGCAATTATTTAAAATATTTAGGTATTATCGTGTAAAAGCCCTTACCGTGCTGAATGTACGCAGTAAATTAGCCCGAATACCTGGTGGTGGTTCAAACACAAATATACGACCAGCACGCAGTAAATTGACTGGAACCTTCGGATTTATTTCCATGGTCAAAAACAGTCTGAACCCAGAATGTGGCTGCAGAGAATGTAACTTCTTCTCGAGTTGTACTAACCATTGCGGTGCAAGATGCACGTTTTTCAACAAAACCCACCTAAAAAACATAAACAAAAAATAAATATTTAATAACGCAATTATCATTATTTTACAAATTTGTACAACTAAAATAAGATGTTTGTCTCTTACCTTCCAGACTTGCATGCCATATTAATAGCCTTATCAGCTTGATTAAACCCTTCTGCCGAACCAATAGCAATGCTAGAAATTTGTTTATTCAATTCAGCTGCCAGGTCATCAACACGACTAGATGCATCGAAACCAGGAACTGAACATAACAAAGCCGGGACACCGGCCTTCAGTTCGCTTTCAACGCATGCAGCCAAGTCCAGTTCTTTTTCGGCTGTATCCATGAAGCTTTCTCCCAGAACAGTTGTTACAAATAATTGGGCAGCTGCTATTACACGATCTGGTCGGAATGTCTGCAAAAAAAAAAACAATCAATACGTGCATCACAAGCCTTTATTTATTGTGTTATTCTAAGATTGTTACTATTATATTTAGTAGCAATCAACAACTGCGTAAGTCCGTCATTTAACTAAATTTGTTTTAATGCGTAATTGATAGCTAATATTTAAAATTTGCCACCAGACAATGTTAAAGAATAATTTTTCTTCTACTAATCAGTTAAAATTGCAATTTCATCGCTTAAAATACATTTTAAAACAAATGATGTCCCATTTTGGTGACGATATGTAATATATAAGTTCATCAATTCGTCAAAAAGAAAAGTTACTACATCTTATTAACACGTGTGTTCGATAACGCTATAGAAATTAGAACAAAAATAAACCAATCACCTGTATAAGTAACAATTGATACATTGCTGTTCCAATGGGACTGAGGGGCTTTTCTTCATTCCACAATCTAGGTACACATTGTTCGGGAGTACCTTGTTGCAACCATGCTCCGAACTCGGGCATTTCACCTATCTTCGCGCCTAATTTCTTAAACGAAGATAATCTTAGAGATAGTCTACCCATGGCTTCTTGTTGTTCGTGCCCCACTCCTTCAATGACAAGTGAAGATTGATTACTGAATACACCTTCTTTGCCACGAAGGAAGAAGTTGAATTCCTGATCAAGATTGGGCTCAGTTGGTACACCCTTGAGATGAATTCGACACAGAAGGAGTGCGAATGTAAGTCGGTCTGTATGCAGCATACCCCGTGCGACTCGCTCGTAACAAACCTAAAAAAAAAAAGTTCTCTTATTACAAATCTATTTTAGGCGATAGTTTAAATTTGACAACTACTAAACGAAAAAACCTTATTAAGAAAATACATATTAATACATACATACATACAGTTATGTATGTATGTATGTATTAATATGAAGTTATTCATGCCTATTCCTATCAAATGGGGTGACAGAAAACCCTTTACATCTTGACAATCTTAAATAGAGCTCGCGCCTTGTCTTTTATTGTGAACCTCGGATATAGCGAACCATGTTGAATGCAAAATAGGTGTTCGTTTTAGCCGGACTTCACTGTATGTATGTATGTATATATATATATATATATATATATATATATATATATATATATATATATATGTATATATATATATATATATATAATATATATATATATATATATAATTGCTCCAGAATTTATTTAATTTGTGGATAATACAAACTTACCGTAAATAGATCAGATGTAATAACAACCAATCTAGCTTGATAATCAGAAATTCCATCCAAATTCGAATTGCTGAATAATACTGAACTGAATATATCCAAGAACATTTGAAGCGAATATTGGTACAAGAAGTGTACTTGATTCAAACTGTCCATCGTGAAATACATGTTACTGCAAGCCTGAAATAAATAAGTCTCTATGTTAAGATTTAATTCAAACAGAGTTTGTTAAATTACTTTATGCTCATAATAGACATGGACTTAAAAAAAATCAGTGACTAGTGACACTGATGTTTGTTTAACTTTGACATGCATTATTACGTTTTTTTTTTTTGTATTTATAATTAATAACGCGTATGTAAGTTTATGAACAGGTATATCATAGCAAAATTAGTTATCTTTTCAATATCTTAGTTTTAAATAAATAATACATTTGATCATTGATTTTAGGTATAAATTAGTCAATAAAACCTAATAATAGTTACCTGAGATAGGGGTAGATACTGTTGTGATACAGTTTCAATCTCCGAAATGACCTTATCTGTTTCTTCAACTTTTTGTCCAATATCAGCTGCTTCTTGTTTGAGTGTTTCCAGCGTAGTAATAACCGAATCATCATCCAAAATCTTTCCTTTGGCATCATTAAGCGCTTGCAACAAAGACTTCTCCAATTGCCTCAATCGCAAATGGAACTCGCCTTGAAGTTTCAACAGATCCGAACGTTTCTCATCAATATCAGGTCGTTCAGCTTTCAATACTTGATTTAAACATTGAGACTGTAACGAACTTCGTGTTACGGTAAAGTTTACAAACGTAACTCGAGAACAAATATCAGGTGGAAATTCAACAGTTGGATCACGAGTGCTTAAGAATATCACAAATGAAGGAGATAAATCAATATCTTGATCGCCCAAAGTGATCAAAACACGACCACCAGTACGACGTAGTTCGCGGTTTAGCACTGGGTTTAGAATTGGATCATAGTTTTCAACATCTTGGACGAGTAATGGATTACCAAATCGAAGAGCAGATTCCAAATTTTTACGGAATGAATCGTCCAAGAAACTAGTTTTGGTGATTTTCTTGTCTTTGAATTCGTTAAGGATGAATTCGGTAGCTTGGCCGGAGGGATCGATAATAAGTGGGTAGCGGTTGAAACGCTTAAGCATAATAGCGTTTTCGGTGCAAAGGTCATCTGAAGGTAGCGCATTCGCTTGCCAACGTAGTCTCTCGTCCGGATTAGATAAGTATTCAGTTCGTGCGATGTCTGCTCGGAATTGGATTGATGCTTGAGTAAGATGCGAGCACCACGTTGAGAATAGATTTTGACGATACTAGAAATTATTTACAATAAATATTAAAGATATGAAAAAGTTAGCGTCACTTATTTTATATGATTTATTATGCCCTGTCTTGACTAATTAATATTTTTATAATAATAATAATAATGAAACATACTCTAGTATGTCAAAAAATAAAATTGGTATTTCGTCCAACCTTTAAAAGCACAGATTGCAAAATAAAATTTGAATACTGAAAACAACTTACATGTTGATCGAAATAACCACCATATGCAATAAAAGCAGCCGAAAGCAGTACATCGCCGATAATCGTAGACATCTGTGATTTGAATGTTTCACTAGTCGCTTCCCACCGTTCCCTCTCAATAACCAGCGACTTGAGTAGTGCGATCGACCGGTCGACTTTTGCTTGCACATTCTCCAAATCTGTTTTTATGGCCTGGGCTTGGGCGATCAACTGAGCGTATTCCTCTTTATACGAAGCGATACTGTGCTCCAGTTGCGCTATGAGATTTTTCACTTCTTCGCCGTGTTTCTTGTTAGTGTCGGCTTGGTCTTCAAGAGACTGAAGTTCATCACGTAATGGTTCGACACGTTTTAACATGTCTGCGTATTCAATCTAGCACATAAATTTTAGAAAAATAATATTTAGAACTACTTATGATGGCGTCACGTTATATATATATATATATATATATATATATATATATATATATATATATAAAAAAAAAAATTAAAATTACCTGTGCAATAGCCCATTTGACAAGGGGGCCACATGCGTTACTGGCATGGTTGACTTTTTCAAAATTGTAATCAGGATTGCTCAAAAAGCGAGCCCTCATCTTTTCACGAACATCATCACTAGAGAGGAATTACAATTTTATATTTTAGTATTAGTGCTATTTCGCTAGCATATATAAGTAAACCACTATTTTAAGCAATGTATGTAAGAAAATACCCTTGGCTATTTACAACCTCAGTAACTATTTAGTCGCATGTAACGTTTCTATTACGTTGCGGAGACGTAACATCGGCATGTTACATCTCTGATGATTCCTAGATGTGTTTACTGGGAAGACTTAAAATAAAACAATACTTACGATATGTCTTCTGTGCTGAAATTAGATACGACCGTATTGATAAAATTGTCCCTCATAATGACTGCACGAATCGATTTCCAATCACTGGCGTTTTCACCAAGTAACAAACAAATCGACTCTAAAGCTAATTTGACTACAGCTGGTGGATTTGACATAGTACGAATTTCAACGAGTTGTTGTTTCTTGATCGATTTTACAGCTATAAACAAATATTTTGTGTCAATTAGTTAATGTATCAATTATCTGGCAAACTGCTTGTAAACTGTACTATTAAAGAAGGCATAGCAAGAAATTGTAGAATATTTCATCAAATATTTACAATTCGTCAATGATCACATACACATTCACTGTTAATACTGTGGCTATTTAATATTCGACTAATTTTTGTACAACGTAGAATGCTCAAATTAAATTACACCTCCAATGCTATAAATCCTACAATTTTTGATATGTCAAAAGATTGTAGAGAAATACAAAAATGCGAATGCTGTACATCAAATATGTGGAAAAAGTAGAACTGATATTATTTGAATGGATCTAATTTTCTAAAATATAAAAAGTACCTGTTTGGGCGTCAATAACAGCAGGTTCTACAAGTGCTAGATCAGCCATTACGTCATGTCTCTTTTGTTCGATTTGAACAGTTTGAGCAGATAGTTGATGTTGGATTTCTTGACTTTGAACTTTCTTCTTTTCAGCTTCTTGTTGATCTTTTACCATCTGCTTCAACTTGGCATTGGCAGCTTCGTTTTTAGCTTGCAGTTCCTGTAAAAAGTGTAATATATTACAAAATAATTAATTATTTAATTGACATTATTAGATATTTAAAATAGTTTAGCTCAAATAACAGTAATTATTATTCACATTTCATAGTATTTAATTTGAATCAAAAATAAAATATTACATACTCGGGATTTGACAGCTAATGATTTCTGCATTTCTTCGACTTGTTCGACAGTTTCAGCAATCTTATTCAAACCAACATTCAAATGTAATTGTTGTTCTTCAAGATCACTTCGTTTTTCATTGTGTAGTTTCACGAAATGATGGATGAAGTCTAGATAATGTCTGGAATAAAAATATTGACGTATTAAATTACTTTGAATAATGTGCATAATTCGATGCTATATTTTCATTCATTATACTCAACAAAGACGTACATAAACACGAGGTTTGTGGTATTGATTCTAATATTCTATAAAAAATATAAAGTGATTTCTGATTGTAAAAATGTATGACACCACTCACCAACTTAATAATTCTACGAGTCACTTCAATAGTGCAATATCTAAAAAATACCGACTTATTCCTGCGCATTCAAGTATTATTTAAATTTGTTGAACTGTATATTATGAAACTCCCGCAAAATTAATTTAGATTGTAATACGTTAGTAATTTAAAATTCGAATGTACATACCTAGGTGTAATAGCCATTGTGCGACTACCGCGTTTCGCCAGACGACTATTCGCTTTGTGCAGGGTTTGATGAACGTAGACGCAAGCATTGATAACTGCATCGCGATGAGCTGGTGTGGTTGGAATAATACTACATGCCGATGGGAAGAAATCGGGACACTTCCAATGTGGACGTTCCAGATCCACACGATTTGTGAATTCGCGACCCACCTATAAGAGATATTAGCAAAAATGACACAAACATCTCGAAACAATGAATGATGTACTGTAGCTATTTAATTGGCGAGTTATTCGTGCTAATTTAGTATTCAAGAAAATCCACCACTTAATTATATTATAATCTATTACATTCGATTATTATGTTTACGGACCAGAGTTCAAATAAACATGGCGTATACGTACTTGGAATAATGCGCTGTCGGACCAGTCTCCAAACCAGTTGAGAACACATCTGTTGAATAGAGCAGGTGATGTGGCTGCTCTATCTTTTAGTCCATCAGTAGACGGATTCATTGTAAATACGACGTGTAAATTACGCATTACTTGTTGGGTGAACCATTTATAAAGCTCATCATTTGAATCCAACATAAGACCTGTAAACATTATTTCATAATTTAATAATAAATGAAATAGAATTAAGTTAAAGCTAGTGAGTTTATTTGATCATTTAGAATTGTTAATTACCTTCTCTTTGAGCGCCTTCTTTGCATTGCGTCATCAATGTTGTGTATTCATCTCCTTCGAATAAGCCAGGTACTTCACCGTTAGCCAGCAAAGTATTCATCCTTTCCAGGAAACCAGAATCCAACACATTCGATTCATCCAAAATGAAGGCGATCTTTTCGTCTTTACATCCACTGCGACGTAATACATGACGTAAATCTTCATCAAAGTCTTCACCGGTGTATTTGTTATGAACCTAAATCAATTTCCATTTAATTATGACATCACTTCAATACACTTTTAAATAAATGTTATTACCTTAATTTGGAAAACGGACAAGCCATTCATCCAAGCAACAAAACGTGAAAGTGTAGTTTTGCCAGCACCAGACACACCAATAAGTAGCAGATGGCCTTGAGGTTGTCTGAAGATTCGATCAATTCGAAGAACATGATCTAATACTTCGTCAAACAGTACCAATGGTACATCCAGTTCTTCTTCATAAAATACCTGAAAATAATGTTAAACCCATAAGAGAAATTAATAAGAAAGATGGATTTATAAAATGAAGCACGACTCATGCTCATTTTACCTTTAGTCTAGCTCGGACATATTCTCTCAGTTCTTCGCGCATAACAGGAACGTAATCTTTTGATAGCCAGTTACTGTATAAGATAGGCCTGGCAAGTGCTTTGTCCATATCAGCAGCCATGAAATGCTTTATGCCCACAGCATCAATATTTTCGTTGGTCCAGCGGCGTTCGCTCTCTTCCACAAGTCTGTCTTGGAATAACCGTAGAGCTTCATGCGCCCATAAACGTACCAGTCCTTCCACAGATAAACTGTCCAAAGGTCTAGCGCAACAAAAAAAAAGCTTAATTTATTTTAATATAGCATTTACTAATTAGCATTTCTTAATTACTTGTTGAACTTTTACATGCAGTGTTTCAATATGCATTTATGTATATAGTGCTTTGTTCGCCATTACATGTGCAGAACAACTTTTGTTGCACTGTCTAGTTAGCAGAGCAAACACGGTATCAATAAATAACAAAATATAAAATCAATATTCAAGATATTCTAGATTAGTAATTGTATTGTTTATATTTTAGAATGCACTAATGATGTATAAATATACAGTTACCGAATAGCTTCGCAAATGCCTCGAACCCATCTCGTCATTTCTCTGGGAGAATACACATAATGTGGTTGCATATCTTGCGTGAAACGGTCTTGAGATGCAAGATAAAATTCTACCATTGCATTCGTAAGTGGTTCTGCGTAACCACGTAGTGATGGTGTTAAACGTAACATAGCTCTGCTGAATGTACCATAAATCTAAATGAAACAGATCAATTTATCAATATTTACTCACGTATAATATAAACCCTAGACAAACAATAAATAAAAGCGTACCTGTTTAAGAGATGTTTCACCAGGATAATCGACATAAATAACCGGAACATGCCGAAGGAATCTATGCGACAACGGTTTTCTACCAGGATCTGTCGGTGGGTTACACGCACCAACAAACTGTATCCGTTCCAAAGATACAAACGTCTGATCGGATGCTCGATAGAATCCACGTTGTTCAACTAGCTGACGCAAAAATGAAATGACACGTTGTGTGCCATATTTGTCCATATCGGGCAAGTTAATCTCATCGCAGAAAAGAACTAACCATTTGCCCAACTATAACAAAGAAACAGTTATTAAAAATTATTGTATTACTAAAACTATAAAAAAAGTTACATTTATAAGTAAAATTGAACATATGTTTTTAGTATACTTTACGTAAGGCGGATCAGAAAGAAATATATATATATATATATATATATATATATATATATATATATATATACATATATACATATATACATATATACACATATATATATATATATATATATATATATATATATATATATATATGAAATATGTAGTTTTATGACCATTGCAACATGAAATAGGAATCAAATAAAGAACATACCTGTACTGGAGATAAAATGACGCCATTTGGTGTTTTTCGGTACTCGCAATAATGATCGAAAGTTTTCAATAATAATTCAGGCGTAGTTGCAGAAGAGAAATTCAAACCAACAACTTCCATGTCGGGTAAAGCTCGCAATGCAGAGAAAAGAGTCATAGTTTTGCCAGAACCAGGTGGACCACACAAAACTAATGGTTTGTGTTCAGCTAACCAAGTATACAACAAAGACTCATGTCTAACAGTATCTAAAGTTGGTACTACGATATCAGGTGATGCGACTTTATGGGTTTCAACTTCGATTTGTGGTACTTTATTTGACCATAATGACCATTCTCCACTACGAAATTAAAATATGTTAAATACATATAAGGACGTTAACTATTTGTCTACAACGTGTTATGATTATTTCATGAAGTTTTAAGGAAGTTCCATAAATGTACAAATATACACATTTTACCGTTAAGTAAATAAAACATCGGCCATGTATTGGCCCTAAACTTTCTTTTACGTAGGCAGTATATTTAGATTTGATAGTATATAATAAAAATATAAAATGTTAAAATTTCAAGAAAATATTTTTATTCATTGTCCAATAAAAGTGTAAAGTTAGTTTATTGTCAGATTTCCAAAGAAAACATATGTATTTCAGATTTTAAATGTTGGATTTTATAGTAGTATAAAAGAAAATATTATTATTCATTACATATTATTAAAAATTATTATGGCCGGGCATTTTTTAGTTTTCAAACTAACTTTAAATCAGAGAAAATATTTATATGTAATATTTTAAATTATTTACTAACCTTTGTAACGATTTTTCACTAAACTTATTTGTGACACTGACAATAAATGTTAAATGTCAAAATATTTGAATATTTAAAACAGTTGACATGCATAGTAGATACGATTTATTATATATAATTTTTCATACCTATGTAACTATGGCAATATAAATAGAATAATAGCAATTTTCTCGTAACTGGTACACTTTTTGAAGAAATGTTTCAAACAAAAGTTGTGCAGAATACTAATATCTTGAATGTTATTCTAACTATTTTTACTGAAAATGAAAAGCATATTCAAACCGGAAGTGCATGTTTACTTGAGTCACTTTTTGCATATCTTCGAAACGGCTGCGCTTACAGTAAAATAGTTATAATTAAAGTTAAAGATATTAATGATTTGAACAACTTTTGTTTGAAACATTTCTTCAAAAAGTGTACCAGTTACGAGAAAATTGCTATTATCCTATTTATATTGCCATAGTTACATAGGTATGGAAATTATATATAATAATCGCATCTACTATGCATGTCAATTGTTTTAAATATTCCAATATTTTGACATTTAACATTTATTGTCAGTGTCACAAATAAGTTTAGTGAAAAAGCGTTACAAAGGTTAGTAAATAATTTAAAATATTATATATAAATATTTTCCGGCCATAATAATTTTTAATAATATGTAATGAATATTAATATTTTCTTTATACTACTATAAGATCCAACATTTAAAATCTGAAATACATATGTTTTTTTTGGAAATCTGGCAATAAACTAACTTTACACTTTTATTGGACATAATGGATAAAAATATTTTCTTTTAAATTTTAACATTTTATATTTTAATTTATATACTATCAAATCTAAATATACTGACTACGTAAAAGAAAGTTTAGGGCCAATACATGGCCGATGTTTTAATTAACAGAACACAATGTCTGAAGTTTAGTGATTGATTAGTCACCAAATTCTATTCTTGGTGACGTCAAAAAGGTGTTATTAAGTAAATAATAACTCACCCAATATTAACTTCATAATCGATGATCGGTAAATTGTTACCAGATGGTAAAGGAACAGTGGTGACTGATCTAACAAAATCACCAAGATCTGATCGTACTTTTAGTTTAGCATCTCCGCTGAAGCTCCAAAGTAGCGCGTATACCAAACATTTTGGAATGTATCGTTCAAGTTGTTCTCCTGGCAGTGGAAAATCGGAATGTTGGTGATTGTACTGTAGTACGTTCCTATATAAAAATGTTGTTTATTTTTAATATTTCGATGTTTAATGCGTGAGAGTTAACGTGTACCTAACGCTTTGATTAAGCATAGAAAATAGTGAACTAAGTGCTCGTAGGCGTGTAAAGTCCATAATGTGTTCTTGTTCCATTGCGTATTCCAAACAACGGACTACTAAACCATCAGCAGCCAAAAATGTTTGTAAAATATTGGCAACTTCAACTTGTACCTACAAATAATAAAAATAAAGTAAATAATTACATTATTGCTTTATTTTAATTAAAATCAATTAAAATTATTTAGATTTATGAAAAGAAAAGTTTTTTAATTCTGGTAAATAGTTACCTGTAGTGTCGGTGATAATAAATCTTCTTTTTGTTCATTTCCATGTTTTCCAAAACTATCATCTTCCCCTTCATCCACTGGTATATTTTTCAAACGTAGCATGTAGTTTTCGAAGATCATTTCGGTTGACAAAACATCTTCGGAGAACCAGACCATACCGCAACGTGATACAGTAGCCAATGTTGCGTATTTGAGATCTTGTACTTCAAACATAACACGTACATTTGGTGGCAATGATAAACGTTCACCATTAGGCAACGTGAGCAATTTATTATCGTCCAATACAGAGTTTAGATTTTCAACCCATTCTGGGTCTACATCACCGTCAAAGATGATCCATTGACGTTTATTGATTTCACCACGGACGTTATCAATAATTTTCCTATAACACAATATTTACTTACTGAGCAACTCTATCTCTATGATAAGTTTAAAAAAAAAACATAGCGCAGTATCAAAAATTAAATTCCTTTCGATATTTATAAAACAAAATAACTTTATGCCAAATAACCGTTTTTCATACATTTCATTTTTTCAATAATTCAACACTTTAACTCAGTCTTCAAGTATATCATACAAGATCTTTTATTTCACATATTTGTGCCTTGTTTTTCTCATAGTTCATAATTAATAAATGATGCAGTTTAAGAAAAAATTACTATCTAATTGTAATGTTTAGGTTTATATTCCATTTAATGACTATATCGACAGCTTGTTGCAGACTGGCTGTTACGCCACACTCACTTGAATCGCGATTATTAAATACATTTATTTTCATGTCGACCATATAAACATTTTGATTTAATCTGTCCACATTCTTTTAATATGATGACTTTTACATCTCATTTGACCATCACGCAATCTACTTGAAATATTTCTTTCAATATCACACTCTTCATACATCTACGCATCACTCTTTTGGAAATAGAACAATATTCTACAACCACATCACTTACCTAAGAATATGCGTAAATAGACCGTCTGTCCATTCCCTAGTATTAGGATCCAACACACCATATAATGCTTCCTTGCTGATGGCTTTGGGATCAATAACATGCGCGACACCTTCAATACCTTCGAATCGCTCCAATGCCTTGAGTAGCACTCGCCATGCGGTACTTTTTCCTGAACCACTTGGACCAACCATCATCAGACCATGATTCAAGTTTGATATTTGATACAATTGTAAAACCTATCCACATACACAATAAATTAACAAATCAAACTCTACATTCTTACACTTATAAAACATGATAGATGATGTGGATTATACCGAGTTACACCAAATTTCTGCATCGCTTTATTTACAAGCAACAATTGATTCATTTATATGGCTAATTTGCAGTAATTATTAACAAATGGAGCGTAACAGCGGACTTTATTCTCCTTTTTTTCATAAAATTGCTATTTGCTAAATTAAAATTAGTTTATACATATCTAAAGCTGCAGAAATTTGGTGAACGCAGTTAACAATGCAAAAAACAAACATTTAGTGATTTTACCTTGGCTACCCATGTTTCTCCTACTATAGTCTAAATGTGCGCATGAAATGATTTTTTACACAATAAAATAAATACCTTTAAATAAATGTCTTTTCAATTTAAAGTTTTACCTTTTCCATCCATGCTCCGCCTTGTTCGTCACCTTCGCCGCATACCAAGTATTCTTCGCTACATACTTTACGAATTTCATCTTTGAGGCCTAAAATAATAATTTTCTTTAGTATAAGACTTGATTAAGTAATATTGAATGACACATGCGTTTACAAAATTTATAATATTCGCCTAATTTTCTATTATAGCTCAATAAACTCATAAACTAAAGAATTATATAGTGCATATCTTTCAATTAAATTTCTATTTTACAAGATTTGTGTGTGCAATGTGCGTTTTTTTTTTTTAGCCAAAAATAAAAAGCATTTTAGATTTACTTTTTATTTTAGCTTACAGACCTTTTCATTTATTAATGATATTTATGAATGTTAAGCCGTGCTAAAAATTATAAGTTACTGTATGTATCAATAAGAACATAAAATATATAAACTTAATTCATATTCACAGGATTTACAATCTGATGTAATTTTAAACTATGATTCATATACATCGTAACGAATAGTACTTAGTTTATTAATTATTTGTGTTGTTTTAAACCGGAAATAAGAGAAAACATGCATTAAAACAATTCTTAACAATAAAAATTGAAAGTCACGGGAGGTGGAATTTAAAAAAAAAATAGGCACGTAAGTAATTATAGTAGAATGTGGTTGCAACAAAACATCTGAATAATGATAAAGCGGTTTAGAAATGGAAAATTTGCGTTCTTCTAACCCAAAAAGATTACCTTAAAAGGACTAATCCTATATTTTCACAAGATTAGGTTTACTAATCGAGTATAAAAACGCAAAGTAACGCAAGTTTAATTATTTGATTCGGATGTTATCTAAAGACATATAGCAGAAATATATTAAACTTTAATATGTAACTAGCTTGTGATTCCACTGATGTATTTTTTTTTTTTGTCAAAGATTAGAATTTCTGTACATATGTCACGCAGCATAATTAAAATCATATTTAATACTATTACCACATACATAATCTATTTAAGTTTTAAGTACTATTTTATAGATAATTCTATATTGCATACTTTTTAAAATAATTTTAACAACCGTCCGAATCACAATTACTATTGGCGAACTCGCTATGTCTTTCTTTAGGCACTTCTGATTTTTGCGGATAACGCATGTCATAGAGTATAAATTATATCAAACTACCGAACCATACTACCTAAATTTTATTTTAATTTTACAAATTAAAAAAACTATTTAAAGCATGATAATAATATATATTTTTTAAAGTTAATAAACGTTATAAAATAAAGTGTTGAAAAGTTTTTTTTGCGAGTATAAATATAAAAATAATTTAAACATCTGCAATAAAGAGAAAATAATATTTTACATGATATGGCGAATAGTGTTTTGTTATGATAAATTTGTATAAAATAAACCAATTAGCTGCAACCAATTTTCATAATTAAAACACGATTATTTTGAACAAAATCTTAAATATACTAGAAGATTATTCATTTAAGCTTCTAAATATTTGTTAAATTTTGACCTGAATTTCAAATTTTTGTTCCAACACAATTTTTATCCGTGCATTACATTTTACTTATACAAAAAGAAATGTGCAAAATAATTTAATACACAGCACTAGTATAACCTAAGTCTGTAACAACATTTTGTTTTATTTGTTGGGCAAATTTAAGAACACCATTGTTTATATTATTTAGGAAATATTTTACTCTATTAATTGATGGCGTGACTCTAGAGAATGATCTCATAATTAGTTACAATAATTTTCATTTCAGTTACTAACTTAATAAAATAATTACTACGAAATTGATTTTAAATGGATCATCGAAGTAAGCTTGCAACCTTATTCAAGCGAATTCCCACCTTTCTCATATAACTATACTATTATTCAAACTATTTGGACGTGTGGAATCTTATGCGTAACCGTGATGCTAAATTTACCCTATAACAGGCTATGTGAAGGATGAAGACAGAGATAATTTTTCTATCTTCGTTTACCTTATAGGATGGTATATAAATATTAGGGAACTAACCTGTAGATTTGCAACCTCAGATAAACACAAATGAAATATTATTATTATATGCTCAGTTAATGACCAACCAAGTCATTCAAATCCCAGAATATGGTGGCAATAACATACATTTTTAATAATAAAATATTTCTACATTAAATGGTTGATAACACTACATGGTATACCGACTCATGCTGTCATATTTTTGCGGTACGATACTTGCTATAATGTACCTGTATACCAACTTTAGTTATAAGTGAGAATAGTGACAAGGTTGTGTAGTTTTCGCTCATAAGAAAAACATTGTTTATATTTACTTCACTGCCAAAAAGTATGAAAAATAGTATAGTGCGCAACCATCCCTCAAGTTATAAATCCTGCTGACAACAGACTCAAATAGATTAGTTTCAACACTAAGGCGGCGTGTCATTAAATCACTTTGCAATACATAATTCATGATACTGCATATTCCTTAGTTTATGATACAATAACATGCAGTTAAGGAAAAATTATGGTGTAACTTATCTTCTACATTCAGTAACGACGAGATTGTTTAGAAAAAAAGCAGAAAATAACAGCTGTATGAGTATATCACAGTGTAACATGTATTTTTCTGACAAAATACTAAATCTATCTAACGACTTACCTGCCATTTCTGCTCTGGTGTACTGAACATTCGGGAACACATCATTCAACAGTGAGAACAATAGTGGTATATCCTCAGCAACTAATTTCGGTACCATTGTTTCGCACACTGATTGTATGAGAATCTCTTGTTCAGGGAGGTTCTCAGCAATGGACGCTTCATCAATATTAGTTTCACCACGTTGTTTCATTTGCTCTTTAATTCGCATGATTCTATCGCGTTTTACATTTCCGGCGGAGACCAACACGGATTTCAGTGCTCGTAAACCGAAATCGTAGTGAGATTGATTGGATAGTTGTTCATCGCATAATCTATTATATTAGAGTAAAGAGATATGTTCAATTTGCAACAGAGACGGATTGATGTCAATTTTACAATATGGTTATAGCATAACTTACTTGAAGAACGGAACAATTTTACAGGCTAATTTCTCTGCTGTTCGGAAACCTTGTGAGAATAACATGACTTCAGCGATTAATTGTCGGTCAGGTGTAGTCATAGCAAGTGATCGGAATAATTTCTTCAAGTTGTCGGGCAAATTTGAACGCCCAGCGTAACCAGGATTCATTGTGATAAATATTGCCATATCAGTTGAGACACGAACTTGCTTACCAACCAGCTCAACACTAATACCTAGAAATCGAAATTCATTCAAAAAACATATTATAGTCCATCCGGAGCGCTTGTATTTTTATTATATGAAATCATTATGCGAAGTTCAATTTATATGCGTTCAACAAATATCAAACCGCTGGAAATAATAACTAAACTGCCATTCAGAAATTGCGTTGCGTTAAATCAAACATATTCACCAATTTGAGATTTTGACACGAAAATCAAGCATCTTTTTATATTTACGAAATATAGTAGGTATTAGATTTGTATATAAGATGCATTGAAACATATCTTAAGGTACATCTAAAAATTACACTTTTCAGCGATATTCAATGTTATTAACTAAAATTTCTTAGTGCAGTGCTAAAGTTAAAAGTTAGATAGTAAAAATAGAAAACAAATGTGTATAATTAAACATTTAAAATTCAATTTAGGATATGAAATTTGGTGTAGTAAACACTATCTTACTGTTTTACATTTTAAATAGTTACACACAAAAAAAAAACAAGTATAAACCCATCAAAAATAATCACAAAACAAAACACACAAGACAAGCTATTCGATAAGTAATTACTACGACATAAGCACAATAAATAACGAAAAACAACACTAAGTTAGAAATACGTACTACCGTCTTTATTTCCTTCTCGTTCTGATTTCAATGCCTCCTGGATCGTTTGGACTTGTTGAGAAACGGCTGATAACATACGTTCTTCCAGTCGATTGAACTCATCAAAACAACCCCAAGCACCGACCTGGCACAAGCCAACGAAAATTCTTCCCATCGCTTGGAAATCGAATGTTTCATCGCAGTTGAATACGAGCACAAACCGACCAAGTTGATGACCTAAAGCTTTTACCGACTCGGTCTTACCAGTACCAGCCGGTCCTAAATAACAAATGTTGTTGATATATCTTGAATATTATTTGTTTAAAGATATACATAGTTTAGATGATAATGTTATTTAGATTTGTTATTTTCCATACCACAGCATTTAAATAGTATGTATAACTAGTTAGTTAAATCGCTTTTAGATATTGGATGGGTAGAAATTAACAAGCTTATATAACATTATTAACCATGTTAAAAGATTAAATACCGAATGGTGAACCACCAAGTCTGGCTTCCAATGCTTGAGTCATTGTTAGATAACATCTATCTGTGAGCGGTGTTTGAACCAATCGATCTTGTACACCAAGGTATTCAAAGCCGTAGTAAAATCGAGCATTGGCCATGTGGATGGTAAGTTGCTTCAGGACTTCGCTTTGGCGAGGATCGAAATAGAAACGCATTTCACACAGCCATTCGAATGCTTTGGGACTTGTGACATTGTTTGCGATTAAACGACGAGTTACAGTTCGTTTGTGTACGAATTCATTGATCTAAGAATAATACAAACACGTTGTAGTATAGCTAATTTAAAAATGAAATGACTTACTAAATGTTCAAGTTTCTTGCGTCTCAAAGCTGGTTGTTCTTGAAGTACAGAATCCGCTAATACAGTCAATGTAGTCTCAACTTGATGAAGAACTTTCTCGAGTGGTCCTTTTTGCGCTTGTCCGTTCATCTTCTGAAGAGCGGCTTCTACATCTTCACTCCATAATATTTGAGCGGCTAGCACAACGATTTGTGCCTGGTATTTATCTACCCATTGCATGTACAGAGCAGAATCAACATTTCCATCTTTAAATTGCTTGGTATCTTGCACAGCCTGTGCTAAACTTGATGCCAAAGTCACTCTCATTTCTTTTTCTACGAGTGTTAGCCATTCGTTGATTTTCGGATGGTCAACAGTGGAGACTGAATTTCCAAAAGATACCTATAAAAATACAAACAAACAAACAAAAAGATTTTACATATTAGTTATTGTTAATATAAAATGTATGATGTCAAGTTTCCTCGATTACTTTAATTGTATATTCTTGTTTTCTATAACTACGTGTTAGTAAATACATTCTTCGGGGATGCCGTTAGCGTTTACTTATTACTGATGTTAACGTTTTGTTTACGCACACAATGCAATGTTTGAATCAATTTTACTCTTTCAATTATTCAAGACTCCACAAAAGAGGAATTGAAAAATATGTATATTCTATGTCTTACCTCTTCGCCTTCGCGTGACGCTATACCAGTAATAACTGTGTTGTCTTCATTCAGTAGAATAGCAGCAACTCCAGCAAACATTTTCTTGAAATGTTTTTGAAGCCGTGCGATATTCTTGCTATTACCAATGATTTCCAATAAATCTTCATCACCAACGAAATAGAAACGTGGGAATGATGTTCTTTCGCGTTCTAAATATTCACCAAGTGCTTTCTGAATCTTTCCGAGCAAATCGGATAAGCGCTCCAATGCACGTTGAACACCTGGGATGTTTAGTACGTCCATAACCATTGGCGATTTACTGACTTTTTTCATTAAACCAAGGAACTCCGAACTAATAAAAGAAAATAAATATGCTTATTCCATTTCTACTCTTCACATCTAGCGGTTAAAATAATATGATTGACTAAATAATTATTAGTTTGATTGCGAATCACTATTAAAAATAAAATACGCATCATACTGTTAAACTAAAAAAAAGTTATACATATATTTTGTAAAACTCACCTAATGCTCTGGAATCTAGACGTCTCCACAGGCAATAATGTCTTGATATCGGCACTCCCAGAAAATATCCCCTCCAAATAAACCCATCTTCTTTGTACATCAATCCAAACATCAAACAAAGCATTAATCCTATTTAATTTCTCTTCCCAAGTAAGGGCTTCTTCTTCAAACACTTTATAATATGGTGACAACT
Organism: Nebria ingens riversi; assembly: GCA_018344505.1. Lineage (NCBI taxonomy): Eukaryota > Metazoa > Arthropoda > Insecta > Coleoptera > Carabidae > Nebria > Nebria ingens. The sequence continues at coordinate 25,663 of JADQWA010000147.1, read as the reverse complement.
TCATAGCGGCCACTGAATTAATGTGTTCCTTCACTTTATTGAATAAATCATCCCAACCACGAATCAATCGACATTTATTTTGATAATTAATGAGATCAAGTTCGTAGTTTTGCCATGATTCGCGCACTTGTTTCAAAAACTCTTCGAGGGCCATTTCTCCTTGAGCAACGAGAATAATATCCTTAACAATCGCCTCATTTTTCTGTAAATTAACATCCCAAACTTGACCTAAAGTTAGGTCAGATAACACCCAATTGACACGAAGTTGTTTCGTCAGTTGTTTCCAATGTCGTTCTTTCAATGCATCTGACTTCAATTCTATGATCATCATGTTTACTTTGGTGTAGTTTTGCAACAACTTTTTAACGTATTCGTAAGAGGCGTATTGACGTAATCGGGCTGGTAGTTCTTTGAGTTGAGCCGACATTGTGTCGAGTTGTTGTCGAAGTTTGCGTGGTTGCACGGATAACCATGGTTTCTCTCGTGTTTCGTCAATTTGTGTCCAGATGCGAGCTAACTCAGACCAAACACCACGTAAATCTTGGAGTTCTTCAAAAACGACTTGCATACGGTCTTCACTTGTGTTAACACCACCTATAACAAAATTCAATATGCATTTCCTAATAAGTAGAATGGTAAAAGCAAATTTTCAAAACCAGTCTTCTCTAAAAATATTAAATGTTTTTATCTAAGAAATATTACTTAATTACTTTTAGAATAAAAACGAGCCAAGGTAATACAACTGGAATGAGATTCTTAAACTGTACAGAACACATCAGTAGCAGATAATTACGCATAACCATTATCGTACCTGGTTCTTGTAGTTCAAGAGCTTCTTTAGCTTTCGCTACGTTGTCTCTCTCTTCTTTGAGCCGTGAGAATTTACTCTCGAACATCTGCAACTGGCTCAGAGCGTCATCTGGTCGTAAATGCCCTTCAACGGGTTTGTTACGTTCCCAATCTTGTAGGAAATCATTAGTACGAGCTTCTACTGCTTTGTCTTCAGAAACAATCTTCATTTGTAAACTAGCAACCTACAATAACCAAAACAAGTATTTAGAATTATGTAGGGATATTTGGTAGCGAATTAAAATTTGTGATAACCAACCTGTGTTTGAATAGATGAATCTTTCCGTTTGATGATTTCATTGAATGCACCCCATTCTCCTTCTAAATTCTCCACATGTAACCAAGACGTTGGGAACTGGAATCTTTGACGTTCGAGAATACGTTGCCCCTCGCGATATACTTCAACTTGCTTCTCCCAAGCTTTCATATTGCGTTTCAGTGATTGCACATACGTTATAAAGCATACAGCATCCGATGTGCTCGCTGCTTCAATACTTTGCTGTTCCAATTCTGATCGGGATTTTGACACTTGCGTGTGGAAATTCGCCATTTCATTTCCGAGCAGAGAACCAAACTTGCCCAGTGTTTCTTTGTGCCATGAGTCATATTTTAGTGATACTTTACTTTGTACTTTAGCAAAGTCAATAACAATCGGACCGAATTCACGACGAGTATCAGATGTATCGAATGTTGTACGAGTTTTTCTAAATTACATCAGTATTGTTACTATATTTATTTAACAATGATAAATGGAAAGAGTATCGTGACAAAAAAAAAACTAATTATAAGTTTCAAAAGTTAATAAACATTTAACGAAACAAATTTAAAAAAATACGATCTTGTTTAGTATAAAATATTGCGTAAATATGAATATTATTCAACTTAAAATACTTACTTAATATCATTTAGACACTTCATCCACAAATTAATATCATCTCCCAACGTTCCATATAATGTATCGGCTTGAAGATCCCACAAGGACTGATAGCAGAGCCATTCTTTAACATACTTTTGTACTTCCTTGATTTTCAAATCAATTGCATCGTAAGCATTGTCAAGCGTATTTGTACTAGTTGGTAGTTTCGATAAAACATCACGATACGTTTGTGATGCAGGTTTGTCTAAACCAACTTGGTATCTACAGCTTTGTAGACGAAGTTGTGAAGTCACAATCGCTTGCCATGCAAACAGTTGCTGCATGATTTGGAAACGGGCTTCTTCAATGCTTGGGAATAGATACATTGTTTGATTGGTGATACGGACTTCATGTACCATTACGGGAATCTGAACAGAAACAGACAAGATATTCAATATATGTTTACTTTCTTATACGAATGTTTATAAGGAAGTATTATAATCATGAAAATGTTCGAACTCGAGATTATACTCATTTAGATTTTAGATTTAATTACCTGTGGATCACCTCCAAGTTTGTGTGTAGGTTGAGTAGGAGCATCAGTATCCATACTATGATCAATCTCTTTCTTTTGTCCATTCAGCGAATCGGTCCACGCTTGAATGCCAGCTTGAAGACGTTTACCAAAATTCTTCTCAACTTCTTCGTCTAGACGTGTAACCCAAATATGTAAGTTTGAGTATTGTTTGAGAGACAGATCATCAACTGCATGTTGAATTTTGCCGAGTATGTCAGCGAATGTATTTGCAGAGTAGGGGCAAGTTTCCAATGATCGCACATCAACATCTAACTGTTCACCGACAACAACGAGATCTTCGACGCGCTCTTGGAAACTGACAACTACATCGGACAAACGTTGAACGTACGAATCAAGTTTGTAACTTTCCCAAACTAAACCGATACCCTCGGAGATCAAACCGAGTACTTCTTTGCGCATACCGGCTACTAGCGGGATGATGTTCACTTTGTCTTCAATCTAGAAATTAAATCATGTATTGTGTTTATTTTACCTAAAATAATCAATTATTGCTTATAGTATATACATACATATATTTATTCAAACTATTGATGATTATCAGAAAAACAACGAAACAAATACTTTAACATATCTACCATGTTGGTTTGAAGGTCAACCATTTTGCGTATAACAACAAAGCTATATTGAAATATTTATAATAGAAAACTTCTCTAAATGTTTTTTTATGCTCTCCAAGCAAACACACATGTTTATGTTACGTATCTGATATATTCAGAGAACAATGCGCAAATATGTAACTTTATACATCAGATACATATGTATCAGCTATATGTTATTATGTTCTGTGTTTGTTAGATTGGTTTGAGCTTCATCTACTAAACATACATGCGCAATTCAATACTAGAGTTGTTGTGTTTTTTATATAAATGTTTAGTTCAAAAAAGTGTATTTATCTATTTATTGTATATAATATAGTTATAGTAGTATAAGTATCATTTTTTACTAAGTGGATTTGCATCAAGATATTTGTAAAAATACATTTTTGCAACGATCTATTAGTGACATCATCATAGATGCCGGAACAAATAAAATAGCGCCTGACCGAGGAAAACAAAACTTTTGTGCCGAACAGAAAGTGCATGATAAGCGAACAGATCTAATGACTTTGCACTTATTCGTCATTTTCTTTTTTAAAATGTTTTATATTTAAAATGATTAACATTACATGTTATAGGGATATAAATACTTTCCTCGATAAGATAGCTCAAATTAGCACCACCAGGCGTCAGCAATAAGAAACAACAATTCTACTGTATAGGTGTGACCTGTCATGACCAACATGGCACGGTGTGACGTCATTCTAGATGATTATGAATTACTACGTAAAATCTACACATATAAATACTAAAGCATGCCTCACATGCATTATGAAACAACTTAAAAAATATTTTAATTTTGTAAAAATTATTTTTAAATTTTTACTGTACTGTATTTCATTTAGGTTAGCGAATAAGAGTTCAAATGAACATCACGTGTTTATTAATAGGGCTTATTTTGAAAAGCCAATGTAGGCAACATTTCTCATTTGCTAACTTAAACGTAATATAACAAAATAACATGCAAACAACTAAATTCTAATCCTGACTACCTTTCCAGACGCGTTCTGTAGACTGTTCCTATTTGTCAGCTATAGTAATTTATAAAACCACACTTGTAAAACAACAAGTTATACAAAAAAAAATGTATTCAAAAATCACTGTTCTCGAAGAATTTAAATTCCCTATCAGAAACTAAGCTACTTGTTCATCTACTGTAAAAATCTAAGTGCACAAGTCGGACAAACAATAGTGTTAGTGTATTTAAGCCAATTTTAAAATGCAATGTGCTTTTTTGTATAACCATAGATCATACTTCTTAACGAAACTGCAATTTTGTTTCTTTGATTATTAATTTGTGTTTTGCGACAATTTAATGAAGCATATAAAGACAAATTTGGCTAATAGAATCTTTAAATATGTGAAAACATATTTAAATTATTTTAATCTATACATTGTGCAATAAATTATTTAAAAATGATATCGTTGACTTAATTGGCAATTCTTTTAACTTTTTATGGACAAATTTATTTTCATGATTAACAACGCTAACAACCAGCTGTAAAACCAGAACAAATTAAATTAAATCTTTTCTAAATACGTCAATTATAATGTATAACGTAATTGTGAAAAAACGTTACAACTTTATATGCCTCTTGAATAATCTAGCAGTGTAATGGCCAGTTGCAGAAAGGTTCGTCAATAGTTGATAAGCCGTCAGTTGTACGACAGTCCGTCAAGGATAAAATTTGTAAATATTTTTACTTTCTCATACGAATGTATATATAATAAGCAAGTATTGTAATCATGAACATTTTCGAACTCGAAATTTTAACGGAAATACATCTTTTGACTTTTCCGGAGTCGAGTCAGACTATTTTCAAATTCCGTCGGTTCAAAGGTTACTACATTATTAAAAATATTCTATATAAATAGTATGTTAGGTTTTAATTGCATTTGAAAATTAAAACGACGACCGGACACGATAATTTAAATATAGTGTAATGAATAATGATATGTTCTTGAATGTTTAAGCATTTGTATTTTAATACCCTTTCTATCTAAACACGATATACCTATTACGTAGAAGAAAGTCCAGTGCAAGACACTGCTGATGTTTTATCCTTAACGGACTGTTAAAAAGCTGATGATTAGTTGGTTCGTCGAACTTTTCTACAAACGATCATAAGTATTTATTAAGTGATTTTTTAATAGTAATTAAAAATACTGTTAATTTTGCAATATGTATGAATGTGATAGTTCAAATTAGCACAAATGTACCAACTGTGTTTTTCAATAAAATTAATCAAATTCAACGATTTTCAAAACATATAAAGTTTAAAAAGAAATAACATACAGTGTAACAAAAATTAAGTATTGAGATTGTGTCATCTGAGATACGTTTAAACTATTGTTCCAATAACTAAAAAAAATATTTAAAAAACAATAGATTTGCATTTATGTAAGAATATTCAATATTCCGCACGAAAGTATTTTTAGCTGAAAATTATGAATATGACAATGTATGTAATTCCCTTGTAGGCTTCATATAGGAACTTTTAAAAAATAAAAACATTAGCGCTTACCTTTTCCAAAGTCATTTCATAAGTTCGAACACTTTCAATCAATGAAATAGCGAAAGGATAGAGTTGATTAGCTTGATGTGCTCTGTTCACAATTGCCATTGGTACACGGAAACCTAACGTTTTCAAGTTACGAACTTCTTTCGACAGGGTAATAATCTCCGGAAGAAAGTTCACTTTTAACTTGAGTACGTTTCCACGACCAGTTCTTGAGCGTACCGCTTCGATTGTAAAGATACGGCCACCGACGCCCAAATTCCTCTGTTGAACACTGCGTGCCCAATCGTCAAAGATTTCTTGTGTTGAAAGCTTTAAGCGGAAACTGTCACCATCTGCTTTTAGTTTTTGACCCTCAATATGGTTCTCCCAGCCCTTGCCTAGAAGTATCAAACGAAAATTAAAAGCTAGAAATAATGTTTAGTGCTTAACGTTTCTCCGATAGTTTTCAGTTTCATTATAATTCTTAGAATTATTCTTATTTAGTTTTGATTCTATAAATAAATTAGATAATAATGACAAAATATCATTTTGATAATAAGTTATATTGCATTGTTTTATAATTTGAAAGTATGTACATATAAACCAATTGTTTGAGCAATGCCATTTTATCGCCAGTACAGTATAGGTACGTGTGATAAATACTGATAACTTACTTAAAAGAGTAATTTATTATTTAGACACCATGGTGGTGCGTTGTTTGATTATAATTACCTAAAACGTCTTCAACACGACGTAAGTACGTTGTTAATTGATGATCAATTTGTTTAGCCCAGATGATAGACCCTGCAATTGGCGGCAAATCTCGTACTTTGCTGATTCTGGAACTCTTACTTTGAGGATACTGAACCTAAACACGCAAAAATAAATTATCATTTAAATGTCCTAATAATCGAACAAATATTAATACATACATAAAGTTAGACCGTTTCCAATAAAAATTGAGAGACAGAAAACGCTTTTCATTAATTTGCTTATTACAACCTTTTCTTAACTTACCTCTATCCCTCCAAACTCATTAAACCAATCACACAAGAATTGTGGTAAATTATAGACATTTTTAAATAACTAAGTAACGCCAGTCACATACGTCATTGAGTTAAGGTGCATTTATAGTTTACGTATCGTATACCCCAAACGGCGCGGCGTATGGAAGGAATAAATGGACATGCATAAATCATATCCATTTATAGTTTCCATAAAGTACGCGATGCGACAGAAATATGTTTCTTTTACATAATCTAGTCAGGCAACAGCTCGCCGACGCCTAGTATACTTTTTATAATAACCAAGGTATGAATAAAGATATCTTTGATTGATTACTATACCATTGTTGCTTTGATCATTATAAATATATTGTTTATTTATTCAGAAATTCGCCAGCCAATACTAAACAACTTGCCGAATATGTACTGCTTGTTTACTATGTCATTATTTACTTGATTGATACTTTGATCATTTTAATTATAGTACAAATATTGTTTATTTAATCAGACAATCGCCATGCCAAACTTTAGGCGCATATATATATATATATATATATATATATATATATATATATATATATATATATATATATATATGTATATATTGTATTTATTATTCTGATTTTGAATCAGCTTTAATTAAATTTATTTTTTATACCGAGAAAACCCCCTTGTTTATATAATAAAATAAAAATAATCCTTGATTACCTTAAATTTTTCATGTAAAGCTTCGATATCATCTTTGACTCTTTGGATCAGATGTGTTTGGTACTCTCTGATCGCACCTCTGATATGTGGCCGAACAAACAGTGCATTGAATCGCGAAAAGATGCGGAACATTTCATTTGCATTCTTTGCGGTACCAAGTTGATCTCTAAGATGAGCTGTGATTCTAGTTTCAACACGATCGATACGTTCTTCATAGCGTTGCACAGCAGCATCCCACGCGTCCACACCTTCACGAGATATGTCCAAACAGTCAACTTCTTTTACGTTTTCATACGCTAGATTTACTTCCTACGAATTGAAATATAAATCAATATTAGTACAGTAGATAATCAATCTTGAAAATTTATCATCAACTCTGATAAATTTTAAATTATTCTGCTCTACTATAAATAAGTAATATGCAACTTGCCTCTATTGCGTTAGCATCAGCAACATCCATAGTCATATCAGGTTTGGGTGGATCAGTAACTGCGTCTCCCTCACCACTTTGACCTGAAATTTGTCGGACTGTTGGCCGCAACACACGGACAATAACAGTTCGCAGTTGTTCGTGTTGTCTGCGGAACCGACGCATATGCTCCATACGAGTTTGAAGGCGTTTATGTTGGAACGAAACACGCCATACCATTTTCAAATGTTCATCACGTTTCTTCTTCACAATGTCACTGTTATTCAAAATAAATATATATTTACAAAACGGGTTTATATAATAATTTAATTTTTCATACTTTCTTGTGCCAAATTTGGGTTATAAGCAGATGAAAACAGAACATATTATTAGTTAACACTAAGATGAGAATGAGAACAATATTGCCTCTATATACATATATTTTAATAAAAGGCAGGTTGCGCACGAGTTAGGATTGACATATGCGTATAAGTAATTATATTTTTTATTTCCTTATAACCATCATTTTACACTAACGGATACCTCTAAATTTTATTTATTTATATGATCAAAGTTAGAAATTATATTATATTTTAGAGATATCTGTATGTAGAATCATAAAGAAATTAAAAAGGTTATAATAATATCATGGCAGTCCTAACGCGCGCGTTACTCGAAAATTAGGATGGTGAATTTTTTGTTTGTTTTTAATTATTGATAATACAAATGATACCTAATAATCGTAAATAAGAATTTCTTAAAAACTATCGCAAGTATATTCTCCTATGTTTTGGAAAATGTCTAAGAGTATATTTGTGATGAAATTTGTAATAAGTATAAGCTGAAGCATTGTGTTAAAGTGATTACCAATTATTATCCAGTTCACATCTTAAATGGAATGTTTATGCACGGATTACAGTATAGTAATATCGAACATTTAAAATTTGAACTGAAGCATTATTTATATTTACATCACCAAATTTGGTACAAGAAAGTATGAGTGTTGATAGGTTTTGTTTTTACTAGTTGTCGACTTTCACAGTGTAACGTACGTTTAGTTTTGCGAAATAATAACATTGTTCACAAAAACATTCAATAGTTATCCCATCATTCATTCTCTGGCGAATATTTACCGTAATAATCCTTGCAGTTTATCATATTCATCATCCCAAGTAGTGAACACCTCAAAGCATTGACCCATTACTTTCTCAAACTCATCGAACGGAATATGCATGAGTCGACGTGTTCCTAATACTTTCAGCAGCTGTGACCCAAGATCTCGCGAGATGGCTTCCATCAGACGTAAACAACGCTGAATCGGATACTTTGTGCTACGGATCTTACGTAGATGAGTGAATATTTGTTGCACTGCAACTCGAATACGCTCCAATTCGGTGGCAGCTAACAAATCATTGATTGGGAAATCCTAGAAACCACAAATCAGTAAAACTTCCGTTGAAACTAAGTTTGTTGTTGACAAACAAAATTCAAAATACCTTCATAAGAGGATTGTAATCATTGACGGTGGCCAAAGCTTGTTTCAATCCAGTATCAGTATCGAATGAGACTGTAGCATGGAAACGTTTGCCATGTTTTAAAATGTCAAGTGTCAACGCTACTTCGATACTTTCTCGTTTCTCTTGAATTCGATGTAAAGCACGTTCCAAATTTAACCAAAAACTAATCTCTTGTAAGCTGGTTCCTGAGGAAGGATCTCGATCTAATTTTGTTACCTATAAAAACATTTAATGGTGTAAAAAATTAGAGTTTCTTTATTTAATTATAATTATAAATGATATAAAAAAATATTGATATTTTTACCTTCTGAATTTCTTTGATCCATCGGTTAACACCATTTTGTAGCTGATTGAGGAAAGAAGAATCGTCAACCCGCTCACCGAAGTCAGACACTTTCGGTTTACAATTGTCATCAGCGCAACGTTTAATGACGTTCGCAACAGTCGGATGTACAGGTAATGAAATTTCTGGGATATCAATGTTTTGCTGTAAATGTAGGAGACCCATTTCTAGTTCAGCCAATTTCTTTTCGACATTAGGGGCCATTTTATCACCATCACTAAAATCAGAAATACATTGTGTAAAGAATGACTTTTGAAAATAATAAACGCATTATAGGATGATTTAAATGACCATTGTCTTTAACAATAACATATACAGGTGGCTCGGAATAGCTTGAAGCGCGACCTTGATGTGCGCACAAGACCATCACTGTACACTGTTTATATTCTTGTTTTTTTTTTCTACATACATAACTTCATGCCTATTCCCATCAAATGGGGCGGCAGACAACCCTTTACATCCATTCACATCTTGGCAATCTTTCGCCATTTCACTCTATTCTTACAAACTTCTTTTGCTTCCTTCGTATTCATTAAATTCTACATACACGCTCTTCTAATCTGCTTGCTCACAACTTTTCTTTCGCGCATTTATTCTCAATCATATTTATCCATTTATTCCGAGGACGACCCCGCTTTCTCACACCCACGTAAACGTGATCATACCATCTCATTTGGCTTTCATCTATTCTACGTACGACATTTATTACAATATCACACTGCTCATACACCAACGCATTTTTTCTTTCTGTCTTTCTTAGATACATCACAAATAATAGTTCTATAATAGTAACGTTCACTTTCCGTGATGTACGTATGAGATATTAAGAATATGTAAAAACACACAACACATGTAAGATATTGGTCTTCATTTATTCATCCGAGAATGTCGGCACCACTTACAGTGCGACAATAGTAAGTTCAGTTTACAATATATAAAGAAAAAGTTACTATATTCATTTCTTAAAAAAATAATTTAATCCTAACAGGTAAAAGAGATTTACTTACCGGTCTGCTCTGCCAGATTCTTTGACGTATGACTTGAAATAAGGAGCCATGGTTTTGCTGATAAACGAATGAAGTGTTTCATATGGTGAACCATCACTGAAATTGATCAATCGCAGTTGTGCATGTATACTTTTATCAGCTTCGATCACTTGGCCTCGTTTAATACAGACTAAACTAGCCATCTTTGGGTTCGAAAAATGAACCTCATTACTAACATAATAAGTAATGGGTTCCTTTTCTTCTTCACCCTCTGCTGGTTGATCGCTTTCATCTTCTAAAACCAAATTTCAAAATTATTTTTACATGTGCAAGCAACGCAATTTTATTTATTATTAAACATAAATAATTTTTGGATTCATTTCTTATACTTTAACGTAATATAGATGAACGCAATCGTCAGAAAAGTCATTTTAAAATAAATCTTTAATTATTGATGGGTTCCGCTTGTTTTTAATCATATCTAAAAATCCAAAGAAAAACATGCTAGAGCATATACACATACATATAGGTCGAATAAAACAGGCTAAGACAGACTTTACTCACCGTTAAAATAAAACTTAAAACACACAGTATATAAAAATACGACTGTACACTTAAAATGCTTGATTTAAACTGAAAGAGAATAATATGTAACAATTTAAGGTAAACCATCAGGCTCGTTTAGAAAAACATCGTGCCTATCAAATGTAAAAAAAATACCATTCGATGTGTATTTGCATATTATTTTCTATTTGTATTAATGGAGGAAAAAAACTATGAAAAAGTGCCTATTTTGGGAGTTTTTATTTTTTAAAAAATGTCATTCGATGTGTATTTGCATTAAAAATGCATGGTAAAAATTTCATTTATTTCTAACTAGTTTTATTGGAGATAAAAAATAAAAACCCCCAAAATAGGCACTTTTTCATAGTTTTTTTTTTCCATTAATACAAATAGAAAATAATTGAAATTTGTATCAATGCATTTTTATGCAAATACACATCGAATGGCTTTTTTTTTACATTTGATAGGCACGATGTTTTAGCGAGCTTGATGGTTTACCTTAAAGATGGATTACGAATACCTCGACTGGCTGGTTACGTTATGTTTGATAAAGAATAAATATTAAAATCGATTGAATAAGACAGACACAAAATTACCGCTAACAATAGGGTTGATACCTCAATTTAAAAAAAGATATTTATGAAAGGTTCTTATAATATAAGACTATTAGTCTAAATTTTATTGTTAAAAAGTTTATATATTGAAAGATATTAATTTTTAAAGTTGCATATTGACAGCTCAAAAATGACGTCAGAAAGAGCGGATGTTTAGTCTTTTTCACAACATACGGTTGGCGACACTTTATTACTATGTGGTGGTAACATTTTAAAAAGTGACAGTAGGTGTAAGAAATACTCACTCTTTCTGACGTCACATATTTTGAAAATAGCGATATTTCAATAGCTAATAATTAATAAACGATATGTTTTCAGAGTGAACCAATGCAATAAATACGTATTATATTACAATATAATTGTCAGGTATATTGCATTTAAGAACTATAGGTATCAACCCTATTGTATTCTATCTATACCTACTATGTATAAGAAAGTCTAGTGCAAGACACTGCTGTTTTAAATATTGTATTTCAAGTTTTTTTTTTTATAAAACTAGAAAAAATGTTATGAAATATTCTTGAAAAAGACTGATTTATATATATAGTAAAAACATGCAAAGGCGAGTTAATAATCATTCTTTTTTTTTTCAATAAAATTCACTTATAAATTAGAGTATATGTTTATCTTTCGCTTTCAAAGCAGCAACAAACTTAATTTAAACAGGTGTAAACAAGACACGATGATTTCATACTCATAAAAATAAATATTACGCATACCTTTCGATGAACTTCTTTGAATATACAGAGTAGACACTTGAGGATCCCCAAGGAACTTTCGAATACATTCTTGATTTGTGCGATCTTCTAGCGCAGCGTTTAAAGCCGGTGGAACAATATCTTCTTCGGGCAAAAGGACGGTAACGGCCTTTCGTATATAATTTGCAAAAGCCGTAAAATCGACAATAGCCACATTTTGGGCGTCGGAAGTGTTATCACTAACTTCTAGAGAGTCACCCATGGCTGGGTGATTCTAGTACACAAGACGATAAGATATCAGTTGCTGCATATAGATTAATAACACGTTTTTAGTTAAAATATTATAATCAATATAACATGTAATGACACATCAGAGAATGACGATCAACAGAATACCGGATATCGTATAACTGTCAAAACGCCGGATATGAGGCAACTTAGCATCTATACTTCTTGTATAACTATATTTAATCTTAATACATGCATTTAAAACTAACTCCATGGATTTAAAAATAACTTAATTTTTATTAGATATGTATACAATGTAAAAAATATGCGATTATAAAAGTGTTTTATACTATTAAAAATAGTTTGATTAATATAAAATTTTAATAATTTGCCAGTGTTGCTAATCAGAAAAATGATCAGTTTCTGCAGTAAATCGTGGACAACTATCTCATTTGCTAAGGAGAATTTATGCATAAAAACTATTATTAAATAATATTTAAATCAAAAACTTATTATATTTTATCAGATTTAGAAATTGTATAAATATTATTCATGTTTTGAGTTAATATATATTTTTTAATAGGGTTGGCACCACTGAATGAAGGAAATCAGCTGTTCGCATGTCGAAGATTGTTAACACCATAATACGAATATTTGAATTTATATTTTCTAAAACAAATCGTATTTCTTAATTATTTTTAGTAGCATAATAATGTTTATGTAGACAAAATATGTAATGCCATATTATGTGTGAAATAATGGCTCAAAGTACAGATATTTTAGAAAAAGTTATACAATATGAGAGTTTTTTGAACGATACACTAAAAGAGGATTTAAAATATTTAGAAATAAAATTAAAAGAAACAAATGAAAAGCTGAAAAACTGGTATACTTTAAAGAAAACTGTGAATAATGTACAGATACACCATTCTAAAGGATTTAAAACATACATCGATCTTGGGTGTGGTATTCAGTGTCGTGCAAATGTATCGGATCCCTCGGTTATAAATGTAAATATTGGATTAGACGTCTACTTGAAAATGACTTTAGATGAAGCTGCTCAATATTGTAATATGAAAATTTTGGTTTTGAAGAAAGAAACGACGCATATACAAGAACAGGCTATTAAAGTCAAAGCTCATATACAAATTGTATTGTTAGGTTTACAAGAATTACAGAAAGTTTGACTGTAATTATTTTAATATATTGTTTTAATTATAAAAATAAAGATTATTGTGTTTGAATAAAAGAACAATTTATTTTTATATTATTAATTTTCTTTAGTTAGGTATAAATTTGAAAAAAAAAATTGAAAATTGATACGCTCTACTTGTTTTCTGTCGTCGTCTCTAACATAACCTGTAACCTGTTGCTCCTGAAGCAGTAAAACGATGTAGTGTGTACGAAAGTGCCTAAAAATTAGATTTTATAAAATTATAATGCTTTAAGATATATTTAAAACTCAAATTCAGACCAAGGCGTTGGTAAGTCTACAATAAATAGGCTACAACTAATTTATAGGTTATAAATATTGTGAATCGAATCAATTTATTTAAATAGGATAAGGACTAGCAATTTTTCTCGATAATTATGGAAGATATCGCTTGTCCAAGATGCAAAACAACAAAATATCGAAATCCCTCGTTGAAACTTATGGTCAACGTATGTGGGCATGCCCTCTGCGAAAGTTGTGTGGATTTGTTATTTTTAAAAGGTATGTTTGTTATTTAGTTGATTTCTTATCAGTGCTCAGTGGTGGGGCCAGGCCCTTTTTACAATGGCTCGAGCCACTGATAATTGTCTGAACTACTAAAATAATGAAATATTATTTTAAAATGGACAAATGTCCAAATCTAAATAAAAAATGTATTTAATTTAATTGCAGGTGCTGGATCATGTCCAGAATGTGGAATAGCGTTACGTAGAAGTAATTATCGCGTACAACTCTTTGAAGATCCTATGGTAGAAAAAGAAGTTGATATACGAAAACGAGTACTTCGCGATTACAACAAAAAAGAAGAGGACTTCGGATCGCTTCGAGAGTTTAATGATTATCTAGAAGAAGTTGAAACTATAATATATAATCTAGTAAATAATATAGATATAGTCATCACAAACAAAAAAATTGAACAATACAAAAAGGAAAACAAGGAAATTATTCTAAAAAACAAAAGTAAAATCGGTAGAGAAGAATATGAACTCGAAGAAATGTTGGAATTAGAAAAGCAACAAGAAGAATTACGAAAAAAAGAAATTAAACTAGAAGAGGAAGAAGCGAAAAAGAAAAAGATTCGAGAAAAAGAAGCGCTTATAGACGAATTGATGTGTTCAACTGGTAATGCGAAAAATATTGTAGAAACATTTGCTCAAAGTGTTCAACAAGCCAAAGAAGAAGCGAAAGCAGCGCCGGTATCGAAAGTAACCCAATTTTCAACTGGTATTGCGTTCGGTCGACAGTCACAAACGACTTTCTTACCTGTACCGGTTGAAGAAGGTCCTCCATTTATATATACTCCGCCAATTTTGATCACCGAGGGGCCTAAATTACCCACTGACGTTGAACTTGAACCGAAAGGCTATCTGAATAATGTACGCGCTGAAACGGAACAAGAACGTGCGGGTGGTTACAAGTCGGATATTGCGTGTTTACGTGCGTTACAAGAAGCTCTATCCGGCTTATATCATGTTACACAACCGCCATCTACTAAATAATTACGTACATACAATTTGTTGATATTTATTTATAATAAATCAGTTTTGATAAATATTTTATCTTTATTTATTTTTGATGGATCGATTCTTTCTGTCAGCATTTAAAACAGTAAGAGATATTTTCAACGTTTGTTTTTGGCATCACTGCCAAAAAGTGTACAATATTGCTTTTGAAAAATTTAATCAAACGCGTTTTTTATACAGCTAAGTAGGATTAAATAGTGTTACTTCGTGTAGTTAAAACATCTGCAGTGTATTGCACTGGACTTTCTTATACGTATTAGGCATATATTGTTTAGATAGAGTGGTTAATAATATATACCTACTATGTATAAGAAAGTAAAGTGCAGGACACTGCAGATGTTTTAGTCCTCAAATGAATTAAAAAATCTAACAAAATATGTATATATGTTTTAATATATTACTAACCATAAGTATAACTTCCTATACCTACGTAACCATAGCAACATATAAGACATTCAATTTAAATCGTGATTTTTTTGAAATCGGTAAACTTTTTGAAGAAATGTTTTAAACAAAAGTTGTGTATAATATTAATATCTTTCATTTTGTATATTAGTATATTTTCTGTAAGTGCAGCCGTTTTAGAGATATTGCAGAATTTCGAAAAAATGACGAGTAAACATCCACTTCCGGTTTGAATATTCTTTTCAAAAATAGGTGGTTTTCTTCCGAGGCATATACAAGTTTTAAGTTTCATTATTATAGCATTGGCTGTAAAGCGTTCACACACATACACAGAGACGGAATTTTAAAAATAGTCAGACTCGACTCAGGGAAGGTCAAAAGATGTATTTTCGTTAAAATCTCGTTTTTTCCATGATAACCATACTTCCTTATATACATTCGTATAAGAAAGTAAAAAAAGTTAAATACTGTCATTTTTATACCACTAGGCATTTATTGAACTTTGTGAAACTCCATTATAAATACGGATAAAAAATACACGGTTTTATGTTTCACTATAAGCTAAACGAAGATAAATGCGCGTTATTATAGTGAAACTGTGAATTTTTTATCCGTATTTACATAAAAAATATGTGGCAAGTCTGCCCGTTAAGTTGAGCTCGGTATTAAAATCTAACGCGATATTTAGCAAATCATGATAATTTTCTCCTGCATGGCTAATGACGTCACTTACTAACCATAGTTACTCTTATTCAGTAATATCTTCCTCGGGCACATAGTTACTAAGTGTAGTACATACCTATTACCTATAATATGGTTAAGTATCTCATTAGGTGAAAGGAGATAAATAATAAGAAAGGTATAATTCTTTATTAATTTTATTATTACTATCAAAAATTATTAAACAGTTAATATCCAAAAATATTATTATAATTCATTATTTTATTATTACTGTACACTTGATAAACAGATTTTCTGTGTAACTTGAAAGCTACGTAAATCAGCACCTCAAACTAAGTCAGCATTGCAATAGCAAACATAAATATATAAACATTAACTTAATCGTTACACATATAAAAAAATAAAGCTCCGCTCTTTTTGTTTTGCAGTAGCGAGATTTAACCAATTTGACAAATGTATTACATATGTAGAATCAAAAATGAAAATTACATTTGCAATTTCTCTTTTGCTCTGGAGCTTCGTCTATATTGGTAAAATGTTAGTTTAAAATATGGAAGACTCCATAACACTTGTGATGTAGGCAACATATGATATTTGTTTAACAAGTTAATAAACGTATTCATTTTGCTGAATTGATAAATTTATAAAAAAAAATGTAAAAATAATTTTAGAAAATGTCGGACATTATCGCCAAAATATATAGAGAATTTTATGAACCTAAATTATTTGAAATGTATCAAATATATTTTTGTCTGTAAAGCTTTTTACTTTGAAATCATCTAACTGGGTAATCTTCGTCAGCAAAATAAATACTATGGCGCCAAGCCTAGTTGAGTGTCTAAAGTCCTTA
Source organism: Nebria ingens riversi (assembly GCA_018344505.1). Lineage (NCBI taxonomy): Eukaryota > Metazoa > Arthropoda > Insecta > Coleoptera > Carabidae > Nebria > Nebria ingens. Next base: position 8,520 of record JADQWA010000147.1, on the reverse strand, counting down.
CCAATAAAATAGTGTTTCTATGGTAAAACATATATTTTGACAATGTCACTGGTCGCTGTAGGGATCAGCTAGTATAGACTTTAGTCACTTATTTGTGCTTTGTGCCAATATTATTAAATGTTGACACTTAACTGTAGCTACATAATAAGACTTAAGTTTGATAACTGGGAAAATATTTTTGACAGCATTAAAAAAATTGCTGACCAACATTGAAATTACGTTTAAAAAAATGGGATATGTTTTTCACACATTAGTATAGATATTGAAAAATAGATTGCAATAAAAAAATAATATATTGCGAGTTTCAGAAATCAATCATTACAAACCATTATTTAAATATTTTAATAAAATTGTATAGCTGTATTTATAGAAAAGCTTAAAGTACTTTTAAAATAACAATGAGATAGCAAATTTTAAATAATTCAAGGCCAAACCGTTTCGAATAGTATTAAATTTTTTGCTACCGATACGCACTAGCCACTTGATGGTTTAATTTTATTTACGGAAATCAACAAATAGTTGAGTTCAACTGATACTAATTGTTTAGCGATTTAACAATCATGTGTTCGTGCAATTATAAACGCTTTATTGTCTGTGTTAGTTCTTGCGAATCTTTCTATTTTACTTTTGTTAGTTGAAACTGATTGATTTCTGAACCCTTGATTTATATATACGTAATATTTCTCTATATTATCTTATCATCATAAAATAATAACAGTCGAGTATTGTTTATATATTTAATTTATTTTTAAGACTATCCAAATATGTTTCACTTGAACAAAAAAAAACTATTATTAGTTATTTACGTTATTAATTAATCTCAAAGTTTTTTTTTTCATCTAAAATTAGTACATTAGTTACAAAATCTGGGTTAACTATGTGTAGGCACATCAGCTACCCGTTCAGGCAGTGTACTAACATATTATATTTTTTTTCATAATAATTTTCAACGAACACGAGAAAAAACGTTTAATATATAGAGATCAAAACACCACAAAAATCGAAACAATAACAAACTATCATAATTGAATTTTCAATATATAAATATATCACTTAATACGTATCATAACATAACACATTGATGACTGACAACGAGAATTTGTTTTTTGTGCGTAGTCTAACAAATGAATTTTTATCACAATGATTTTTTTAAAAGCCAAATAATAAATACAAGTATACTTTGGATTAAAAATCAAATAAAATTTGAGTTTATTTTTATCAATATATTCGCTTGAGTAAACGGCTGCATTTATATCACTATAATATTGAATTACAAATCAAACATTGATTGAATTTATTAAATAGAACGAGCATAATTTTTAATTTATACAATATACGTAAAAATAATTCATGGTTTTCAAAATTATACAGACTTCCCTTACAGAATTACAGACTTGAACAGGTGTTGCACGGAACCGTCGAATTTACTAGACTCAGTATGTAGTTATTGAGTAAGCAAAACTAGAACAAGCATGCTTGCTCTATAATTAACCTCCATCTTGAATTTTAATTCAAATATTTTTGGTACGTTTTTTTTTTAAATGCTGCGATAATTTTCTATTGTGCATCATTTTTATTCTATATAAATAGTATAAGCAGCGCTTGTAAAAAAATATTTACTTAATGACCAAAATAATAGGAATAGGATTTTGCGAATTCCTAATATTATTAAAAAATATTACCAATTTCGAATCTTGTATGTTTTATGTTAAAAGATAGCATAGAATTAAATTATCTATATATTTTAATTTAATTTTATAGATGGCACTATAAGTTTGAGTTGATGTCAATTTTTATAGGAAAACAGAACACAGATACCTCGTCTGAAATGGCTATTGGAACAACTGATACATGAACTCTTTGTTCATAGGCAAACGGTTCTCGATAGAAAATGCAATTGCAATAAACCTGTCGCGTTTCTTTATTGTTTTGTTTTGCTTTTTAATAGGCATTCATCTATTGCTACAGCGTGTATCTTATCATCTAACAAATTATAAATTTCTAGGTTTTTTAGAATATATTCTTTGAATATTCCAAATTTCATAAATAAATAACTACTGCTACTAATTCCACAAAATAATAAATTCGCTGACTTTCCTAGACTTGACTGGTCAATGAGATCCGTCTTAAGCCTTATGCAATTATTTAAAGTTATAATAAAGCAATTAATACATAATCTTATGAATACAATAATATTTATCATAGCAATTTTTAAAATTCATACGGCCATCAATGTGTTAAATAGCCGCAATTCTCAAAATAGTATTACTTTGCACTAATCCTTATTTTATTTTTTTGGGATCCGTCCCCTTAACATCAACTAAACTATAAATAGTTTTAAGGTTTCCAATGTATATTTTGATTCGATATCAAAATCAATAATATATAAATATATTCAATAGTTTGACCTGCACCACAATAGATTATATAAATACTGTAAATATTTATTTATTTAATCCGTCAACACAATCGGTATTAAGGGGTTAGTTTCATTTAAATTCATTGTTGTTCCTTTTTTTATCACTTGAATCGTTTCGCTTGATTCAACATGTAGGTATGTATATATGGTAGTTTTGTATGAAATGCACGAAAATACTATTTTTTCGAATATAGCAGTAAATATATAATTTCTTAAAATCTTTTTTGAAAGAAACTAATAATTAAATTTACAAATGTTTCAAAAATAAATTGTAAATACATGTATGTATATTTGGGTACATATTTGTAAATGATTTTGTGTTTGTTTGTTTGTTTGTACGGCAAGTTCGTTGTGGCGATCACAAAACCTTACAAAACGCAACACTTACGTCCTTTTTTGCTTTTGTAGTTTGCTTTGAGTGGCGGCCGTTCCGAGAGTTGGAATTTTCGCACGACTCGGACAAGTTCATGGAAAGCTTGGTCAACGTTCATACGTAATTTTGCACTACATTCGATGTATGGTATCTTGAGTTGCCGGGCGAGATCGTGCGCTTCTTCTTGCCAAACGACACGTTGGTGTTCTAAATCAACCTAATACAAAAAACCAACATTTCTTAATATTTAATATATCAGAATTCATTTTTAAGTAATCTGCAGAAGTATTTAATACTGTTAGTTACAAAAAGAATGAATTAAGTCACATTTTAAAACACAAAAATAAACAGTAGGTACCTTGTTTCCCACCATCATCATTGGAAATTCATCTCGATCTTTCACTCTTAAAATTTGTCGATGAAATTTATAGATTTCTTCAAAACTGGCTCTATCTGCTACGGAATAAACTAATAAAAATCCTTCACCAGATCGCATATACTGTTCTCGCATTGCACTAAATTCTTCCTGGCCAGCTGTATCCAAAACTACGAAATAAAACAATTTTTAAATTGAAATTCAAATGAAGAAATGAGTCATGAAAATAATTCATTAGTCATGATTATTATCAGCCTATCTTTTAATTCAAATCGATAATGAATGCAATAGTAAATATGATGAAATGTATATTAGCCTAAATTAATATAATATTAAACAATTGAATAACGATTTTCTTTTCTTTTTTAATAGAATTATTCTTTTGTTTTGTTCGTTAAGTAATATCTTGATTACCCGATCGCACATATGTTCAAAGATCAAGGACCCATGTATTAAAATTCTCCGAAAAATATACAAAAAGCATACTTACTATCTAATTTCGCTGGAATATCATCAATTACACATTGCTTTGTATATGAATCCTCTATTGTGGGATCATAGTCAGTTACGAAATAACTCTAAAACCACAAATCAGTTTGAATTTGACACCAAAATAATGAAAATTAATAAACATATGACGAAACGTCATGAAAATAGACGTGGGTTTCATCACAAGGCAAAAAGTGTTTCACTCCTTATAAAGCCAGCAGATGTCCATGTCCCAGTAATTAATTTAATAGATTTGTTCAAAAAACCAAATAAGTATCTTGTTTGGAGTATATAAGACAATTTTAAATTTAACTCACCTGGATAAATTGTATCGTTATCGCTGATTTACCGACACCACCTCCGCCAACAATAACAAGCTTATATGTTTGAGAATAGCTTTGCCTGTCAGTAGGCTTTGACATTTTAACTAAGAAAATTCAAAAAACTTTTTGTCACAATACTGTAAATAAAATTATTGTTGAAACTAGCATAAAGCTAATGGAACTTAAATAAATATAGAACCAAGCCCAAATCCATAAAGGTTACGCCTACTGACAGTAAACCAACAACTTAAGTCACCATGAAATGCTCAACACTCAACAGTTGGGTTGTGAAGTGATATGTTGCGCATGTGCGTAAACAAAAGAAAAATATATAAATCTTAAGTTTACCACTACTCTTTAATTATTATTATCCCTATACAATTATATGCTACCAATCACGACTATCTAAAAAAAGCAATTAAACATGTTATGAAAATCAAGACGTCCACAACATTATTTTATTTTGTAATAACTAATAGTTTTATTTTATAATGATGGCAACACTACCTCTTATATCAGTGTTTGCAACCGAAGAATATATATAAATAAACGATTAGAATTCTGTCTGTGATAAATTTTATAGAATTCTGTTATAGTTATTAAAAACATCGGCCATATGTTGGCCCTACACTTTTTTTTACGTAGTCAGTATATTTTGATTTGATAGTATGTAAATTAAAATATAAAATGTTTAAATTTCTAGAAAATATTTTCATTCATTATGACCAATAAAATTATAAAGTTAGTTTATTTCCAAATTTCTAAAAAAACATATTTATTTTAGATTTAATATGATCGGTTCTATAGTAGTATAAAGAAAATATAATTATTCATTACACATTATTAAAAATTATTATGGCCGGACATTTTTACTTTCTTTTACGAAGTAATAAGTAAGTATTGTAATCATGGAAAAAAAATCTCGAGATTTTAACAGAAATACACCTTTTGACCTTCCCTGAATAGAGCCTAACTATTTTTGGAATGACGTCTCTGTGTGTGTGTGTGTGTCTGTGAGCGCTCTACAGCCTAAACCGTTGAAGATAAAATTATGAAACTTTAAACTTAAGATTTGTATATGCCTGGGAGGAAAACCTCCTATTTTTGAAAAGCATATTCAAACCGGAAGTGTATGTTTACTTGAATCACTTTTTGCATATCTCCGGAACGGCTGCACTTACAGTAAAAATAGTTAAAATAAAATTGAAAGATATTAATGATTTGAACAACTTTTGTTTGAAACATTTCTTCAAAAAGTGTACCAGTTACGAGAAAATTGCTATTATCCTATTTATATTGCCATAGTTACATAGGTATGGAAAATTATATATAATAAATCGTATCTACTATGCATGCCAACTGTTTTGAATATCAAATATTTTGACATTTAACATTTATTGTCAGTGTCACAAATAAGTTTAGTGAAAAAGCGTTACAAAGGTGAGTAAATAATTTAAAATATTATATGAAAATATTTTGTAAGGTTTAAAGTACATTTGAAAGTATTTTCTTGAAATTTAAACATTTTATATTTTAATTTATATACTATCAAATCAAAATATACTGACTACGTATAAGAAAGTTTAGGGCCAACACATGGCCGATGTTTTTTTTTTCGTGATTACAATATTTACTTATTACTTCGTAAAAGTAAGTAAAAATGAGATTAGAGTCCATTTTGGCGATTTGAAAAAGCACGCTGCGAATACATGCACACTATTGCGCTTGTGCAAACTTTAAGGTTGCGCACTGCGCAGCTCTAACAGCGCACCGCTAACTATCTGTTATAATAATAATATTTGGTTTAAGAAAATATGGGTTCGTGTATATCTTTGATTTCTTGTTTAAATAATAACACTATACCAGTTTTTTGATTGTCTTAATATTATAAATTAGATTCCACGAGAGAAATTGAAGCTTATTTAAAATGGTCATATGAAGAAACCCTACTTTTGCTGCAGACCCGTTTTTCTATGATTGATCAATTTAATAGACCCGACACCAGAAAGAAGAAATTATGGGAAGAAATAGCACAGCGAATAAATGAAGTTAGTGCATACGAAATTGATGCTTCAACATGTGATAGTAAATATCGTAATTTATTAAACACCTATCGTAAAATGAAACGTAGGATTCTACAAGGTTACACAGATGTGAACTGGATCTATTACAATATAATAGATGAATGTTTGGGAGGCCAATCAACGTATGTTTTGCCTACACGCACAATAGGTAGTTCTTTAAACTTAGAAGAAAACGAAGTGGAAGAAGAAACGAATCAAATAAATGTTCGTACAGACAGTTGCCAAATTCGAAAACGAAAAATAAATGACTCTATTCGAGAGGTGTTTGAGAAAAAAATCAAATTAGATTTTACAAAAGACGAAGTTCAACAAGAACGAAAAGATAACAAATGGGAAGAAAGAAAATATTTAGAAGAGAAGAAAATACAAGTTTTATCATCCATATCCAATAGTGTTGTTAAACTTATAGTAAAACTGCAAAAGGAAAGAATTCGAGATGTTTTAGATGAAAAATTTAAATCTGATAATGATAAATATGAACAACGCCAAATTAATAGCGACTTACGTTGGGAAGAACGGAAGAATTTGGAAGAGAGGAAAATCGAAATTTTATCAACAATAACAGATTCAGTAGTGAAACTTTTGGAAAAAAATACTTAATTTAAAAATACATTTATTTAACTCTAATCATTTAAATATACTATTGACAATTTTATATTAATAAATACGTTTTATTGAATTTCTTTATATTAATACATATGGGATGTAAATTGTGAAATTACGAAATATTTGCGCCACCTGGGTATTTCGAAATCTTACAAAATAACCTGCCAGGAACGCCATTATTCATTTGTTTCAAAATAACCGAAAGTTGTAACAAAAAATACTTCCAATGCAATTTCAAATATGAATTTTGATTTTTAATTATAAATTTCAGTTAACCTATTTTTAATAAGTACTAAACATGGTTAATTAGACCAAATAAAAAATATTCCTAAAATAGGTGAACAGTTGTTACAGGTTACTGTTTCATTTAGTAATCATTTGAAACTATTTAAAAAACATCGGCCATGTGTTGGCCCTAAACTTTCTTTTACGTAGTCAGTATATTTAGATTTGATAGTATATAAATTAAATATAAAATGTTAAATTTTAAGAAAATATTTTCATTCATTGTCCAATAAAATTGTAAAGTTAGTTTTGGTTAGTTTATTGTCAGATTTCCACAGGAAACATATGTATTTTAGATTTTAAATGTTTGATTTTATACTAGTATAAAGAAAATATAATTATTCATTATATATTAAAAAATTATTATGGCCGGACATTTTTTAGCTTTCAAATTAACTTTAAACCAGAGAAAATATATTTATATATAATATTTTAAATTATTACTAACCTTTGTAACGGGTTTTCACTAAACTTATTTGTGACAGTAAATGTTAAAATTTTTGAATGTTGAAAACAATTGACATGCATAGTAGATACGATTTATTATATATAATTTTCCATATCTATGTAACTATGGCAATATAAATAGGATAATAGCAATTTTCTCGTAACTGGTACACTTTTTGAAGAAATGTTTCAAACAAAAGTTGTTCAAATCATTAATATCTTTCAATTTTATTCTAACTATTTTTACTGTAAGTGCAGCCGTTTCGGAGTATGCAAAAAGTGACTCAAGTAAACATGCACTTCCGGTTTGAATATGCTTTTCAAAAATAAGAGGTTTTCTTCTCAGGCATATACAAATCTTAAGTTTTAAAGTTTCATAATTTTATCGCTCATAATTTGAGCGCTCACAGACGTCGTTCCAAAAATAGTAAGACTCGATTCAGGGAAGGTCAAATGGTGTATTTCCGTAAAAATCTCGTGATTTTTTTTTCATGATTACAATACTTACCTATTAGCGTATTACTTCGTAAAAGAAAGTAAAAAGAACAGTATCTATTATAATATGGATTTCATTTAATATTTCAGTTTTGGTTGGAATACAAAAAATAGTCTATCACTAGTTTTTAGTCGCATAACTCATCATCAGTCTCTGAGGACTCTTCTGCAGATACATAAACATTTCCATGCATTAAATTGTCTAAAGTTTCAAGAGGTTTCAAGTTAAACTTTTCGCAGTTAATAAAATTTGTATCGTCATAATTTACTGCTTCATCTTTCACATTACTTGTTGTAAGCTTTTTATTATCTGCCGTAGCTTGTTTCACCAATCCACGTAAATTTAGCCATTCCACCTAAAATTATATTATACAGACATATATAACCTAACTTTTATGAAAGCGTAAATATAAATTACATCCAGAAAATTGATTTCTTCTTTGATTTTTATTAAAATGTCCTGTATTTTTCGTTTATCGAGTTCATTGTTATGAATTTCTTCTTCAATTTTTTTATTTTCATCTTTTGTATTTAATTTCGCCGTTGCCATGTAGGGGGACTATATAATGGAGGTTGAAAAAGTTACAAATCAGCCACCTTTTGAATAAACATCGGCCATGTGT
>JADQWA010000146.1:44242-89442 GCA_018344505.1 Nebria ingens riversi | reverse complement strand
CAATAATCTAACTTTACAGTTTTACTGGACCTTATGAATGAAAATATTTTCTGTTAAATTTTAACATTTTATATACTATCAAATCAAAATATACTGACTACGTAAAGTCAGATTGCCAACGAAAGACTCAGTTTTGCCATGATAGTTGAACATACGTTACACAGGTAGCGTTGAGCACAAAAAAGATTGACTGGCGGACGACCTATGGGCACTCTATCCATCCTTCTCTTCTGCATACGAACATGAACAAATAAATATACGTAAACTCCCCCTACTCTCTGGTGCACGAGCAAAGCGTTGCCAAATGTCATGTGTTCGCTGATTTTCATGACTATTATTTTGATATATTATTTATATTTTAAATCAGCAACCGAAAGTTGAATAATTAGCAGCACAGCAAGTAATAACCCTCGTATATCTTTGATTCTAAATTTCTATCTTTTTTCTTATTTGTTAAAAGTATATTTTCTGTAACAAACTGACTATCTATTTATGTATTCATTCAAGTTTAAGACAAAAACTTCATCAAGATATATATATTAACCGCGTCATTTTTAAAATTGCATTAAAAAAATATTCAACGGTACATTATAATGGAATAGTTCTCATTCTAAGGAAAAGTTAGATTTAATAGTTATTTAAATATAATAATAGATTTAGGGACAAACATAAATTCTACAAATAATAATTTGGAGCATATTTTGGAAATGTATGAGAAAGTCGAGTGTAAGGAAAATGTTAAAGCAAACGTAGAGCAATAGTAGTTATTTTTATTTAACAGCGGACAACAAAGATGATTCATAAATAAAACAATTCTGTATAAAATTATTATGGCATTTACATTTATTTTATATAGATAGATGATTAACAAATTTATAGATGAATTACTTCAAATACAAAATAAACCATTTATGGTGAGTTATAAGATTACAAAAAATGATGCTTCTTGTACAAACAATATCTTAACAACTAAAAAATGAAACGTTAACAAAATTCTTAAATGGAAACTTAGTAATCTTGCGATTGAGATTTGCCTCCTTTTGCTGGCGCGGAGGCGGTAGAAGTTTTTTTAGGCAGTAATACCGCCTGGATATTAGGCAGAACTCCTCCTTGCGCAATAGTCACTCCTGAAAGCAGTTTGTTCAATTCTTCATCGTTTCTAATGGCTAATTGTAGATGTCTTGGAATGATTCTTGTCTTTTTGTTGTCGCGCGCTGCGTTCCCAGCTAATTCTAGGACTTCGGCGGCTAGATACTCCATTACTGCTGCCAAATATACTGGTGCTCCGGCGCCAACGCGTTCGGCATAATTTCCTTTTCGGAGAAGACGATGGATTCGCCCCACTGGAAACTGGAGTCCTGCACGAGTTGACCGCGACTTTGCTTTGCCTTTAACTTTGCCACCTTTACCGCGTCCTGACATTTTATGTACGTTAGTAAATTGAACAAACTAAACACTTTTTATTTCAACACTTGCACGTAATTGCTGTTATGCTTCTACTTGCAAACTGGCGGGCTTGATGGCGGGAACAAAACCTTTTATCAACGATGACAAATAACGGAAAACAACTGATTTTTCGATTTTCTTTTTCTTCTCCATGCTCAATCTTTCGTGGCACATTATTTCAGTTCTATCGAGTAAAGACCTGTGATTGGTCCACTGATTTCTGATCTGATCACTATCTTTTTTGAACTCTGAAGCCCTCAAACAGCTTTTAATTGAACTATTCATTTAACGACAGTGGCGGTACAAATGTTTGTTAGAGAATAGACTTATGTCGCAATTGACCTTCTCACATAAAAACAATAGCACTGGAACTAGCAGTAAATAAGTATTAGCGCGCTAGAGACAAAATGCTTAATGAAATGAACTATCTTTCTAGTAGAAGTCAATTGATAGATATTTATTTTGTTATTAAAATAAAAGACCTTGAAATGAGTTCGTAAGACTAATGTGTACTGCAATCAAATTTCAAGAGGCATTGCGATTTAATAAATAAAAACATGTACACTCACACGCATGTTGTTAAACATTGTGTTCTGAGAACTATACGTTTAGCGTTAGACAAAAATGTTCTTTTAGTAAACAATATCTAAGCCAATTACTTTTGTTTCATCACGCTTAGATTCACAGTTGATTTTTCTAAGTTTCGCGTTTCCAGGGTTCGTGACGTCACGATCCATTTGATAGGCGTAGTTCTTAACTTTTTAAGTTGGTCACACTGTTTAAGGTCGTTTTGCGAGAGTTGCACAACCAATCACAGACCTTATATTATTTTAAACATGCTGACCAAAACGTCAAAAGTAATTGAACATAGAAAAATGAAATTTTAGCTGCGGTCTTTTGGTCACTTCTAAATTCTGTAATTTTATAGTATACCTACTTAAGGTTTATATCAACTGGATAGCTGATAGATGCCTTTAGTAGTTTTTTCTCCGTATTTATTACTATTAGTAGCGATTAAACAAACGCAGCTTTTAATCAAATTTGTGACTCCATAAAATTATTCTCAATTTTAATAGAAGAAAACTAGAATTCTAAAGAAAAATATTCAAAATCTAGTTTTGTCTAAACTGAATAATTGTTCAACTCGGAATGTATGGGTTTATTTCTTCATAGCGAAAGTATACTGGTTCCCTATTCTATAAAATGTAAAAATGATTTATAGTGAATTTTGGTCAAAGTACAAATAAAATTAGAAATTGTTTAAAAATATAATTATATTTCGATTAAACATCAATACAAAAAATTTAACAAATTTTCATCTTTTTGTGTCCATATTGTAAATATTTCCTCTTTAACAAACTTCCAATGTTTTTGATACGACTTAGCTTTGTTTTTAGATTCTTTATAACTCAATTGACTAAAGTCTATCATATTCAAATTCGTATTCATTGTAACAATATCTATAAAAGTATTAAACAATTCCTTTTTAGAAATTAATAATCTACCTTCTTTTTTATTTTCAATTTTTTTTGTTGCTCCTTGTTTTTTACCATCGACAGAAACTTCAAGTTGTCTAAAAATATATTATATAATTTTCAATAAAACAATGGGCTGTGACCACTGAAATATATAATAACTGGAACGGCTACATGTGCTCGCTGCGAGCCGAGAGAGAATCACAGGGGGGTATACCTCTCTCTGTCGGTACAATCCGCTTAGCAAGTAAAACAGTAGTTATAAATAGTATATATCATTGACTGTTTAGCTCATTAAATAGGTGATATGTTAACGTAGGAATTCCACGCAGCAATGCTTCACCATTTTATTTTTCTCAATAACCATCTAAGCACATATATTTCATACTCTCTGCACTTCTAACGATACTGTGCATAACGTGGCTTCGTCACTAATACGCATGCGCAGCAGTGTGGGAAAGAGAAACATATACCCTCCTAAATCATGCTATCTCGGCCCGTTTTACACTCTCTGACTCATGGGCTGTGCCCCTTCCGTTATTATATATTTCAGTGGCTGTGACACAACCTCCATACTAGTATAGAACCTTAGTTCTAATCCGATAACAAATTGACAGTGTTGGCATAGAAATTATACATAAATTTGTAGTCGAATTAGCTACAGGTAATTTTTTTTCTAAATTACCTGGTAGTAGTTTTACACCAAATTATACTAGAAGGGCAAGGTCTTTTTGAATCGCATTTCGCAAATTCAAAAGTTAAATTAGCTTGCCCAATTAAAGGAAATATTGATTTATGTAATAACGAATCAGAATCAACTTTAAAACGTGTTTTTAGGGCTCTGAGTAAAGACTCTTCCGAGTACGGAGTACCACCAATTATTGTTAGTGAAGTAAGAAATATTGGTTGGTCTAGCAATAAACTTAGCAACGCTCCTTGAATCCCCAAAAATGACCATTTTGCTAATTTGTCACTGCATGACACGGATTTAGTTGGATCACCCCTACCTATATCAAATTTAAAATGTTATTTCCATTTTTTCAACCAAAAATATCCAATATTAACCAGGTTTTGTCCGTATGGCTCCTAAAGTATGATACTGGACCCCACTAGATTTGGAATCATGTTTAGAGTCAGAACCTAAGCATTTCGCTCCAGTTCTAAAAATATCTGATTCTACTTTCGCTTTTTTTGGAGATGATTCTAAAGATTGATCAACTTGTCTCAGAAATGTTTCTTTCTTTCTATTATTTGAATCTTGTTTCACTGAATACGTTTCAGTAGTTTGCGATTCTTTTAAAATCTCTAATTTAGAATGTAGATCAAATAATGTTGGCTCATTCTTTGAATGATTACCAACGTCAGAAATTTTAATCATTTGTGGCTCTTTACTAAAATTTGGTTCTATTGTTTGTATTGAATTAACTTTTAGAAAATTTCCAAAATTAGAATTTTCTTTTGGTGAATCAAATTCACTGTTTAAATGATTAGTTGTAAACGCATGTATATCAGTTCTAATATGTTTATAACTTTGATTAACAATATCTCCAAAATCTTCCGGATTTTGTTTTGGAAAAATCGCGGCGTCCCCACACGGCATATGTGTAGTAAACAAATGAAAAGTTAAATTTTCGTTTAAAACAAACTTATTTGACTCATTATTTAATCGAAATATACTATTTTTATCATTTTTAAGTGCAAGATTAATATTAAAATATAAATATCGTAAAAATGCGCGCCGGCAAATAATTTCAGCGTGCGAATCATTCAGAATATTCCCACATTTTGACATTTTTGAGGCTCCAATACATTTCGAACCCGTCCCCAAAGCAACTAAATCCAAATTTTTAGAGTCAAATTTAATTATCGAAGCAAGTACAGTCCATTCGTCTGTGTTAGGTTTGCCAGTTTTAGGCAAAGTTTTGAAATGGTTTAAAGTTAAGTGAGAAATTTCATTACGAAATTCTAAATTATTGAACATATTTACAAATTTTAAAAAGGCAATTTTCTTTATAAAATTATGTAACAACTGTTGGGTCCCATGCGTATTTGTCGTTTTTTTTTATGTTATTCAACAATTTAACATCTTCATCTGGTATTATAAAATTTAATTTTATGTTATCGTCAATATGCTCTTTGGACCGCGCTTTTGGGATGATACCCACGCCTTGTTGAAGAGCCCAGCGTAAGAGAACCTGCAATATCGCTTTTAGAAAATAAAGAAATAAAAATGAATATTTATTATTCTTACCTGAGCTGGTGATTTGTGTAATTTATCAGCTATTTTTTGAACTATTGGATCTTTCAATAATGTTTTATCATTGCTACTTCCTAGAGAGGAATACGCTTGCAGTAAAATACCTTCTTTGCGGCATAAATCTAGTAAGTCGGTTTGGAAATAGTGTGGATGCCATTCAACCTAAAATTATTTAAAAATATAAACATCATGCCAACCTTTTAAAGAATTCTCATATAAAATATATTTCTTATTATTGATAGAGCGCACAATGTTAATCTATTTTAATCTTGTAGGTTGTCGTTACTTTTTACTTTCTTATACGAATGTATTGTAATCATGAAAATGTCCGAACTCGAGATTTTAACGGAAATACACATTTTGACCGTTTTTGTGTGTGTGTTTGAACGCTCTGCAGCCAAAACTGCCAAAGCTATACTCATGAAATTTTAAACTAAAGATTTGTATATTATTGTAAAGAATATTCAAACTGGAAGTGCTTGTTTACTCTAGTCAGTTCTTGGCAATTTTACAATTTCTACAAAACGGCTACACTTACAGAAAATACAGTAGTATTCAAAATGAAAAATATTAATATTATGCACAACTGTACCGATTGAGAAAATGACTATTTATTTTTTTAAATTTCTGATTTATGTTGCCATGGTTACGTAGGTATGATATTATACTTACGACATATATGCTTGGCCTTCACTAAGCACTAAAGTTAGAATGTTAAAGATACTTGATAATGAGTAGTATGTGAAGGTGAGTCAAAACGATGCCAAATACGTTCAATACTTAAGGTCAACCATCAAGCTCGCTTAAACATCGTGCCTGTTTTAAAAAATAAAAAAAAATACCATTCGATGTGTATATGTATAGAGAATGCATGGTAAAAATTTCATCATTTTTTCTTTTGTATTATTGGAGAAAAAAATAAAAACTATGAAAAAATGCCTATTTTGGAGGTTTTTATTTTTTATATCCAATAATACAAAAGAAATATTGATGAAATTTTTACCATGCATTCTTTATACAAATACACATGAATAGTATTTTTTTTTAAATCAGGCCAAATTTGAGATATTTTGGATTAAATGGTTATTTGTAATTTTTATGGTATTAAGACCAAAAAAACTATGGTACCAATGTGTTCGAAATAACTTTCTTATATTTTATTCAACGAAATATCTTTTATTATAGCGTAAAAATAGCTTATTTCTAATTTTATAGCATTTTTGCGTCTATGCAAAAAAATTTAAGAGGAACTAAGCCTAATAGTTTGTATCCATAGTGTGAACTTGAGATATTCAACACTAGATGAAGCGGAAAAACAAACGAAAATTTGTTATCTCACAATTGTATTCTTATCTTATCTGTACAGATAGATAAAAATAATAAATATTATGTTTGAATTTAGAAAATATTCAATAAAAGTCAAATAACTTGTTTCTGCGTATGAACGCAAGAAGCAAATGTTATCTCAAAATTCAGAAAGTCACTAAACTGTGACTCATATTCATATGATTTATTTCAATAAATGGTAAATATTCGGTCGAGGTTACGACTGTACTCATCCGAGTAATATTTGATGTTATTTTTTCTTTTCTTTCATAATTATATTTGCAAACTATTGATTTGATTGTTACTTTGATAATTTTAATTATAGCACAAATATTCTTTATTTATTCAGAATGTCGCCATGCCACATTTTAGGCATTGGCCAAAGGCGAGCTCTGAGGATATAATTTATATATATATATATATATATATATATATATATATATTATATATTTTGAAACATAAATAATATAAATTAAATGCTCAGAGCTCGCCTTCGACCAATGCTTAAAATTTGGCATGGCGAGATTCTGAATGAATAAAGAATATGTGCTATAATTAAAATTATCAAATCAACAATGACAATATAGCGTAATCAATCAAAGATATCTATTTTATATCTTGAATAATATAAACATTAGATATTCGGCGAGCTGTCAATCAAAGATATCTTAATTCCTTGGTTATTATAAAAAGTATACTCGGCGTCGGCGAGCTGTTGCCTAAACTTTGGCATGTCGAATTTCTGTATAAATAACTATTATTGCACTATAATTAAAATAATCGAAGTAACAATTAAATCAACAATGATATAGTAATCAATCTAAAATATCAACTGTCATATGTATTATTCAAAGCATTGCGCAAGCCGGAAAACACAAAAACAATTCAATACGTTTTTAATTTATTTTAAAAATAAATACGTTTATTACTTTTTTACGGCAAGTTAAAAATCATTCGTATTTCGCATAGCACGCGCCTATCTAAAGTAGATAAAAGTTGGGGTAAATAAGTACAATCGCACGAATGATTCATAGTTAGGAACCCAGTATTAGCGCGAATGTAATAAACAATTTTAGTAGAGCGGTGTCAACATTTTATTTGAGTTTATACTAATATATAACTAAATACAATGTTAATATACGCTTTGTTGAGATATTCATCGGTAGTTGCATTCCTTACACTGGCTGTCAAATGTCAATTGTATGTTAAAGCTCGTCTTCACTACACAATATAGTGTTCAACATTTGGAACTACTTAAATTGTGTAGTATAGTATCATACAGCAAATTGTGTAAAAATGGTCAAGCTTGACAATTTTTCACACAATTTGCTGTATGATACTACACAATTTAGAGTGTTCCAAAAGTTGATGACTTTCTTGTAGAATATATTGTGTAGTGTAAGACGAGCTTTAGTGGTAGAACAAAATGTGATTGTAGCATTTGGACTCCGAAGGGCATTAATTCTGTTTCGCGAATGATGATTTTTTTAAATATTAATATGTCTTATCGACCTCTGACTTCTTCGATATTAAAAATATAATGAAGAATATTTTTAGTTTTTAAAATTCGCGCTGTTTAAATCTATCTACTTTTTTAAAAGTCTGTCGCTATTCTAATATAGAAACTACAATTACCGACTTCAGATTGTTAGTTTATACATTAGCTGCAAAATGCTCTTTTTGGCGCATGCACACAGTAGCGCCAAATCGCATTTTCTTAGAAGTAAACGGACCTGATGTTTTTCTTAAGTACGCATTTACGCGTACTTAAAGATCGTTCAGGCGGATGTCTATCAAAAACGGCAAAATCCCCTAGATTTCACGTTTTACTTGACATACATATTAATATCTTTTTGTGCATCGTTGTTTTGAAGTAAAATTTAATAATGAATCAATTACTCAACGACAAAATATTTGAAAATTTGGTTTGCGCAATGCAATCAACAGAGGGCAGAATCATATTCATTTAATTACGATGTGGAGCTGAGTATTTTTTGTAAAGACCAGCGGTGATAAAACGACTTGGCTTTTAATATCAGTAATGCTTAACACTTAGTGAAGGCCAAGCATAAGTGTCAAGCATTACTGATATTAAAGGCCAAGTCGTTTTAACACCGCTGGTCTTTACAAAAAATACTCAGCTCCACATCGTAATTAAATGAATATGATGCTACCCTCTGTTGATTGCATTGCGCAAACCAAATTTTCAAGCATTGTCGTTGAGTAATTGATTCATTATTCAATTTTACTTCAAAACACTACGATGCACATATTTATATTTTAATATCGTTCCTATCTAAACAAAATATACCTACTACGTATAAGAAAGTCCAGTGGAAGACACTGCAGTTGTTTATTCTTCAAGAAACAAGCAATATATGTATATTTTAGAGGTCACAATTAATCGAAGTTTTCTAGAAATAATCTTATACATCTAAAAATTAGAGCGTGTAAAACATTTTCCTCTCTCTCTCTAAGAAATGAATTAACTATAAGCGCTTAGTAAAATCTGTTAATTTTAAATATTACCTATATTATTTTAAGATACAAACTATTAACGCTTTGATATTTCTCCAATTTTCGCACATTTTCAGGTATTTTAACAAATGAAAATTAGTGCTGTAGATATTATTCGAATGATCGAATTTTTTGTAGCCAAATAGTTGATAATTGCATATTTCAGTATGCTAATAGAGGTATACAATATAATATTATGAACAGAAATTGAAGGCAGAAGCGAAAAAACTAGTATTTTGCTATTGGTCAATCATTTTCATTGCAAATTAATATTTCAAATTCTCGAATCTTTCAAATGATAAATATTGTTTACTAAACGAATTGTCAAAAAATTCTTTGAGTTTGATATTGTTTTATTTCCTGTATTTATAATATAACAATTATAAATAATTTCTATCGACGATGGTGTGCAAAATATAAAATAAATTTTATTTACCTGATTCACATCTGGTTTGACACCATCGCAAACACTCAAAAGTTGCTCCAAATGTTTAACAGTATAATTCGACACCCCAATTGCTTTAAGCAATCCTCTTTTTTTTGCTTTAACTAAAGCGCGCCAACTGTAAGTTCGCAAAGCTTGATTATCTGTGCTATTTACTGGAATTCCCGATGCACCAGGCCAATGGATCAAATAAAGATCCAAATATTTGAGACCTAAATTCGAAATTGAGCGCTCAATCGCACTGTCTACCCTGTCGCCGTGATCACTCGGTGCTAGTAAAATAAACATTATACAAAGTTAAGTATGTAATAAATATTGTTTAGCATCAGATGACCATTTCAGAAATATGGTAGGAAACGCAAAAATGACTTCCAGTTTAGATATTCTTGCGAGCCATATACAATTAATTTGAAGTCTGTGGCTGTTGACTAAAAATAGTTGTTGAAGAGATAAGTACAGTACATAAATAAGTTTAGTGAAAATAAAAGATGTGTATGCAACAAAAGTTTCAATGTAAAAAAAAAAACAGATTGTGTATTTTAACAATTAAATAAAAGACCTCAACAGGTTATGAGCACAAATCGTATGTAATAATATTTAGTGAAATCTGGTTTAAAAGGTAAACATTTAGCATACCATTGTGTAATATATAAATAAAAATTATAACCTAACTAAATGGAATTACTTACACAATTTTGAAGTAATGAAGATGTCTTCACGTTTTAAATTATATTTAGGCAACAATTCTTTAAAAGCAAGTCCTAAATCTTGCTCGTTTCCATAAACTGCTGCAGTATCTTCAATTAAAATATATATATATATATATACATTTAAGACAAACTTAATTTTATTTAAATTAATAGATTAAAACTAACCAAAAGATCTAACCCCAGCGTTAAGGGCAAAATTAACAACATCGTAAATAAGCTGTCTGCCTCGAATTTGAAATGTTCCAACTATAAATTACAAATTATTTCAGAACTTGTATTTGTGAACGTCATCAAATATTTTTAACTTACATCCGATAAGCGGCATTACATTTCCCGACATTAATTTCACACTCAATATAGTACAATCCATACTAAAATAATACAATTATTAAGTAACAATAATTATAAATTACTTGTTGAAACAAACAATATGTTAAGGCAAGTTTATACTACACAAATTTATCTGATAAAACACAACGCGGATTGCGTTTTGTGGCGTTGCAGTTTAAATGAGCAGAAGAAGAATATTGTTACGGCGGTCACAAAATGCGATTGGAGAGCGCACTCAACGCAAGAAAACGGTTGCAGCTGTTCCTTGGATTGCAGTGCTCAAGAAACAAATGAGACTGAAATTTAAATAAGAATATTATAAGCTTTAAAAAAATTTCTGTTTCAATATTTGGCGACCATGTTCATATATTTCCTGCACTTTTAACGTCATCTCCATTTGTTGCGTACGATTGGCTAGACGTAGAAACGCTAAAAAGCGTTTTTCTAGTTGGCTTATCACCGGATGTCGGTAAAGTTATTCAGGAAAAACCCTTCCACGAAAAATCAGTGTTGCCAACATGACAAACCAAATTCACCTAGATTTTTATTTCGCTTAATACACGGTTTTAAATTGTTTCAATGTGTGTGAAATACAAATAATTAGCGATATATAATCAAATACTGCAAGAAAATTCACAGGAATAATGAAATTTCATTAAAAATCGGGTTTTTTATTCGTTCAGTCCATTAGGCTATATACATTTTTTTGAAGCCTATAGTATGTACATTCCGAAAACAATATACTTTTAAAAAAGAGTCATTCCAATTTTGTCAATAGGTGCGTTCTTTTGAAAACTTCTGAGAAGGGAAGACAAAAACTCGCTTATTTTTGACGTTTATTCCCTCATAACTGTTCATAACCTAATATAATTATTTCGTTGTAAACATGGAAAGAAAGCGTAAAGTAATTTTAACGGCAATAATCTTTATTAAAATATTATTAAGAAAACACCATCTTTGTAAGAAATTAGGTTGTCCCGCATTGTCTGCTGAATTTTTAAAAAATATTTTGGATATGTAAAATCTGAAAACATAAAATATTATTGTTACTATTTATATTTCACATCTCATTTTTAGTCATTTTAATATAAACAGTTATTATGCACGATAAATATTGTATCTGTCAGTTTCTTGTATCTTCGCGCCAAATCCTACTTCTAAAAGTCTCTTCTGATTCTCTGAGTAGAAGTAACCTTGAGAAGTTTCTCTAAAATCGATATCAAAAGAACGACACTTCTATGTACTTCTACTTCTCGAAGTGATCAAAAGAACGCACTTAATATGACAACTCAAGCTATCAGATACTGATCAGATACGCAGTCTGGTGGCATAGATTAACTAGTCATGTGAAACGTCACATTTCGAATGAGACTTTTAAAAGATTTGCTGCCTTAATTTGCATGTTTTATATATTGTATTAAAGCTTGAAATATGTAGATTACGAAAATAGTAAATTTAGAAAAAAGGGACATTCCAGTTCTTTGCAAATTAAGGAAACGTCGGACGACACGCAGTTTGCACCTGTTATGATATTGTTAATGAAATTTCATTATTCCTGTGAATATTCTTGCAGTTTTTGATTATATATCGCTAATTATTTGTATTTCACACACATTGAAACACAATTGCAGCTTTAAAACCGTGTATTAAGCGAAATAGAAATCTAGGGGAATTTGGTTTTCAGGTTGGCAACACTGAATTTTCGTTGATGCGATTTTTCGTGGATAACTTTACCGACATCGACATTATATGTAAATGGAAACACCAAAAAGAGAAACCGGAATTAAAATTTATGTTATATTTACAAAATCTGCTAAATTGGCAACACTGCCAAGAAATGATAAGAAAACGAAGAATAACGAAGCACATGAACTCGCGATAGCTGTATACGAATTTTTGACAAAGCATTCTAGAATTCGGTTAGCATTTCTTCATAATCAATAAATCTTCTAAGTAATTTGGAACATTATGGATTCGGGAGATGGAAACGTCTTAAACTGTGTAAAAGGTGATTCGTCTAGTGATGAAAAAGATGCATTAGGACGAAGCAACGGGTAAAGAATTCAAAAATGCTTATCTTTGTTTTTGTAATGAAGTATGTATTTTGTTTTAGATTCTTTGGTAACGATGTTGTTGCAAAACAAACGGTGCCGCGCAGAAGCACCCACTATAAAATGGATCATGCCAGAAGAGGCACCGCAATTTTATTTAATCACGAACATTTTTTGCTTCCTAATTTGAAAGCGAGAGCAGGCACACAGACTGACTGTCAGAGTTTTTCTGAAAGGCTCAAACTTTTGGGCTTCGATGTTGAAGTTTATAATGATCTACATTATAAAGAAATGACCCGTGTTATTGAGAAAGGTCAGTATTAAAAAATTGAAGATTTAGTATTAGTTCCTTTGTTGTTTCATTAAACAGCTACGAAATCATTCACAAACTTTTGTATGATTCCATTACTATTTCTTACTAGGGAATATTCGTTAAAAAATATCTACAGTGTTTTGCACTGTACTTATACGTAGTAGATATATTTTGTGTAGAAAAACATATGCAGTGTCTTGCACTGGACTCTCTTGTATTTAGTAGGTATATTTTGTTTAAATAGAAAGGATATTAAAATACAAATTTTGAAACATTCAAAAAATATAATTATTCATTACACTATATTAGAAACTATTATTGCTGAACGTTTTTACTTTCTTTTACGAAGTAATAAGTAAGTATTGTAATCACGAAAAAAAATTCTCGAAATTTTAACGGAAATACACCTTTTGACCTTCCCTGAGTCGAGTCTGACTATTTTTGGAATGGCGTGTGTGTGTCTGTGGGTCTGTGTGCGCTCTACAGCCTACACCGTTGAAGATAAAATTATGAAACTTTAAACTTAAGATTTGTATATGCCTGGGGTGAAAACCTATTTTTGAAAAGCATATTCAATCCGGAAGTGCATGTTTACTTAAGACTTTTTTTGCAATTTCTGCAATATCTCCGAAACGGCTATACTTGCAGTGAAAGTAGTTAGAATAAAATTGAAAGATATTAGTATTCTGCACAACTTTTGTTTGAAACATTTCTTCAAAAAGTACCAGTTACAAGATCTTATCTTATTGATATTGCCATAGTTACGTAGGTATGGGAAATTATATATAATATATCGCATCTACTATGCATGTCAATTGTTTTAAATATTCAAATATTTTGACATTTAACATTTATTGTCATTTTCACAAATAAGTTTAGTGAAAGAACGTTACAAAGGTTAGTAAATAATTTAAAATATTATATGAAAATATTTTGCAAGGTTTAAAGTTCATTTGAAAACTAAAAAATGTCCAGCCATAATAATTTTTAATAATGTGTAATGAATAATTATATTTTCTGTATATTACTATAGAAGTGAGCATTTTAAATCTAAAATACATATGTTTTTTTAGAAATCTGACATTAATCTAACTTTACAATTTTACTGGACATAATGAATAAAAATATTTTCTTTTAAATTTAAACATTTTATATTTTAATTTATATACTATCAAATCAAAATATACTGACTACGTAAAAGAAAGTTTAGGGCCAATACATGGCCGATGTTTTAGTTTTCAAATGAACTTGAAACCCAGCAAAATATTTATATATATAGCATTGTTAATATTTTACTGACCTTTTTAACGCGCACACACACAAAGACAGACATATACACACACAGACGGAATTCGAAAAATAGTCAGACTTGACTCAGGGAAGGACAAAAGGTCCGTTGTAATCTCGAGTTTTTTCATGATTACAAAACTTCCTTATATACATTTGTATTAAATAATTAATAAATAATACATTTAATTATTATTTCAATCCACAAGCTCTAACTAATAACATATTAAAAGAAAGTGAAACAAAACAGCGCTAGGCCGCTGGCCTCAGTGCGAAACATGGATCACGATACATCTTCACAAAACAAATCGCCAAGCAGCGAAAATAACATTTGGCAAAGAGTTACTTCACAAAAAAGAAAAGTTAACAACGAAGATGAGACAACAAAACATCGAAACACCAAACAAAGACTGATAAGCGCCAACAATAGTAAGGTAGTACTTACCCAAAACCGCTTTCAGATACTAAGTAATACCAATAGCAGTATCAATAACAACAATACAACACCTGAAGAAAAACAACCCGACAAACCACCACCAATATTCGTTCCTCATGCCATCGATGTTAAACCATTGCTTAGTATAATAGACACTGTAGCCAAAGACAACTACTTCATAAAAACCACAACTGGAAACCAAATTAAAATACAAATAAACAGTGTTGATAGATACAGACAAACTATAAATTTATTTACAACAAAAGACATCAAATTTCACACGTATCAACTAAAACAAAACCGCGCATATCGAGCAGTTATCAAAAATTTGCACCCAAGTACAGATATAGACGTAATTAAAACAGAAATAGAAGAAAAAGGACACAAAGTTTCAAATATATACAATATCCAGCACAGAACAACTAAAGAACCATTACCTATATTCTTCATTGAACTTGAACCGAAACCAAAGAACAAAACCATATACGAAGTACAATATCTACAACACACCAAAATAATAATAGAACCTCCTAAGCCAAAGAGAGAAATAGTCCAATGCATAAGATGTCAACGTTATGGACATACCAAAACATACTGCTATCGCCAACCAAGATGCGTAAAATGCGGAGAAGAACACATGACAAAAGACTGTAAAAAAAATAATGATATTGCAGTTAAATGCGCCCTATGCAAAGGCAATCATCCCGCAAGCTACAAAGGTTGTTCCGTATATAAGGAAATTCAAAAAAGAAAATACCCCCCATTAAGAGAAAGGACATTGCGAGACATAAATACGACCGCAATAAAAGAAATCAATCCAAATACGTCTTATGCCCAAGCTACAAAAACCAACAAACTTGATGAAGCACAAACTAGTGTCCCAATCACTACAACACAAGACACAAACAAATTAGAAATGATGATGATGGACCTAATGAGAAGAATGAATACTATTCTAAATCTTCTCACTACACTCGTCTCGAAAATAAAGTAATGGCTCAATTCCTCAAAATATCACTATGGAATGCTAATGGCTTGGCTCAACGTAGCCAAGAGTTGAAATATTTTATAATTGAAAATGAAATTGACATAATGTTAATAACGGAAACGCACTTCACAGAAAGATCACACTTTAAAATACCACAATACACAGTATATGATTCAAAACATCCAAATGGCGGAGCACATGGAGGCACTGCAATCATTATTAAAAATAACATAAAACACTACATACTACCTGAAACAACATTGGATCACCTCCAAGCGACATCAATAATGTTAGAAAATTGGACTATCTGCTGTGTACTGTCCTCCTAGACCAACTATAAAAAAGGAACATTTTGAAACCTTTTTTGACACATTAGGAAATAAATTCATAGCAGGAGGTGACTACAACGCAAAACACACCGAATGGGGCTCAAGACTCATCACAACACGTGGACGCGAACTACTAAAAGCAGTACAAGGAAACCAAATGCAATATACGTCATCACGTCAACCTACGTACTGGCCCACAGATAATAATAAGGTACCAGATCTACTAGACTTCTGTGTACTCAAAAATATCTCCCACAACTACATAAAAACAGAAGCAACCTTTGACCTAACCTCAGATCACACCCCCATTATTCTAATGCTAAGCACACAAATAATAAAAATATCCAAACCACCCACACTAACCAATAAATACACCAACTGGGAGAGCTTCAGTGAAATATTAGAACATGAAACTAATTTAAAAATCCCATTGAAAACAAAAGAGAACATAGAGGAAGGGCTCGAACACCTAATACAAATCATTCAAAGGGCTGCATGGAAATCAACACCCGCAATACCAAAAATCAAAAAGAGCATCAAATACCCTAAAGAAATAAATCAAGCAATAGTCGAAAAAAGGCGCTTGCGCAGACTGTGGCAAAACAACAGAAACCCCCAAGACAAAACCCGACTGAACAGAGCAGAGAGGAACCTCAAAGAAATGCTGAACGACTGGAAAAACAATAGTATACAAGAATATCTGAGCAATCTCACACCCACACAAACAACAGACTATTCACTATGGAGGGCCACTAGGTACCTAAAAAGGACAAATAAAAATATACCACCAATAAGAAAAAGTGATGGAACCTGGGCTAGAACAGAAAAAGAAAAGTGTAAAAAATTCGCCGAACATCTAACTGAAACTTTTCAACACTTTCCGATAAGAAACAATGAGGAAGAAGAAACCGAAATTCTCTCGTTTCTGGAGACACCAAATCAGCTTTGTCTACCACTGAAAGATATCAGTGTAGGTGAAGTAAAACAGGAAATACATAACACTTACCAATCCTAAAAAAACACCCGGCTACGACCTTATAACAGGAAAAATACTGAAAGAAATCCCAGAAAAAACGACGAAACTTATAACATTTATATTTAATGGCATACTGAGAATTAATTACTTCCCACCGCAGTGGAAAGCAGCCCAAATAATTATGATACACAAACCTGGGAAACCAGAAGAGCAAGTTACATCATACCGACCTATCAGTCTACTACCAATCCTGTCCAAAATCTTCGAAAGAATACTCCTGAGAAGACTAAGACCTATCCTAATAGAGAGCAAAATCTTCCCAGATTACCAATTTGGATTCAGACAGCAATATGCAACCACGGAACAAATTCATCGAATTACCAATGAAATCAGAAAATCCTTAGAAGAAAAACTGTATTGCACAGCAGCCTTTTTAGACGTAACACAGGCCTTCGATAAAGTCTGGCATAAAGGACTACTCTATAAAATCAAGAAAGCTTTACCACATAATATATACCAGATTATAGAATCATACCTTACTGAAAGATATTTCCAAATTAAATTTCAAAGGGAATGCTCCAACCTACATCCATCCAGTCAGGCGTTCCCCAAGGCAGCGTTTTAGGCCCTGTCCTGTACCTAATGTATACTGCAGATTTCCCTTTATCCACCAAAACCAAAGTAGCTACATTTGCAGATGATACTGCCATATTATCCACCAATAAAGATCCCCAGATAGCGTCCAGAATACTCCAAGAACATTTACAAGAAATTGAAACATGGCTTAAAAAATGGAAAATAAAAGTTAATGAAACCAAATCAACACACGTAACATTCACGACACGGAGACAAACATGTCCACCCGTCAACCTGAACAACCAACCATTACCGCAAGACGATAGAGTTAGATACTTAGGTATGCATCTAAAACGGAGATCAACTTGGACTACACATATAAAAACGAAACGCAAGCAATTAGGAATAAAAACTGAAGAAAATATATTGGATGGTTAACAAGAATTCTAAACTTTCTACTGAAAATAAGATTTTATTATATAAAGTAATACTAAAACCAATCTGGACCTATGGAATAGAGTTATGGGGATCAGCTAGTGACTCCAACATAGAAACAATCCAACGATTCCAATCTAAAACCTTAAGAACCATAATAGATGCCCCTTGGTATATTAAGAATAGTGCCATCCATAGTGACCTAAAAATAAATACAATAAAGGAAGAAATCGAAAAGTGCAGTGCTAAATACTTAAAAAGACTAGAAAAGCACCCAAACCTGAATGCAGTAAATTTACTGGACAACAGTATGGACACATATAGACTCAAAGGACATAATCCACTGGAATTACCTTTTAGATTTAGTACATAACATATGTAAATAATTTATACAAAGTGAGAATGTCGCTGGACATTCCCACTACGCGTTAGCTTATACATATTACTATATCATTTACTTATTGTCAACAGGTGACAGATTGTAAATTTAATTTGGAGAAATAAAAAAAAATATATATACATTTGTATACGAAAGTAAAACATCGGCCATGTGTTGGCCCTAAACTTTCTTTTACGTAGTCAGTATATTTTGATTTGATAGTATATAAATAAAAATATAAAATGTTTAAATTTCAAGAAACTATTTTCATTCATTGTCCAATAAAATTGTAAAGTTAGTTTATTGTCAGATTTCCAAAGAAAACATATGTATTTTAGATTTTAAATGTTGGATTTTATAGTAGTATAAAGAAAATATAATTATAAAAATTATTATGGCCGGGGATTTTTTAGTTTTCAAATTAACTTTAAACCAGAGAAAATATTTTCATATAATATTTTAAATTATTTACTAACCTTTGTAACGTTTTTTCACTAAACTTATTTGTGACACTGACAATAAATGTTAAATGTCAAGATATTTGAATATTAAAAACATTTGACATGCATAGTAGATACGATTTATGATATATAATTTTCCATACCTATGTAACTATGGCAATATAAATAGGATAATAGCAATTTTCTCGTAACTGGTGCACTTTTTCAAGAAATGTTTCAAACTAAAGTTGTTCAAATCATTAATATCTTTAACATTAATTATAACTATTTTACTGTAAGTGCAGCCGTTTCGAAGATATGCAAAAAGTGACTCAAGTAAACATGCACTTCCGGTTTGAATATGCTTTTCAAAAATAGAAGGTTTTCCTCTCAGGCATATACAAATCTTAAGTTTAAAGTTTCATAATTTTATCTTTAACGGTGTAGGCTGTACAGCGCATACAGACACAGACACACAGACGTCATTCCAAAACATCGGCCATGTATTGGCCCTAAACTTTCTTTTACGTAGTCAGTATATTTAGATTTGATAGTATATAAATAAAAATATAAAATGTTAAAATTTCAAGAAAATATTTTCATTCATTGTCCAATAAAAGTGTAAAGTAAGTTTATTGTCAGATTTCCAAAGAAAACATACGATATGTAATTCAGATTTTAAATGTTGGATTTTATAGTAGTATAAAGAAAATATTATTATTCATTACATATTATTAAAAATTATTATGGCCGGACATTTTTTAGTTTTCAAATTAACTTTAAACCAGAGAAAATATTTATATATAATATTTTAAATTATTAACTAACCTTTCTAACGCTTTTTCACTAAACTAATTTGTTACACTAACAATAAATGTTAAATGTCAAAATATTGGAATATTTAAAACAATTGACATGCATAGTAGATGCGATTTATTATATATAATTTTCCATACCCATGTAACTATGGCAATATAAATAGGATAATAGCAATTTTCTCGTAACTGGTACACTTTTTGAAGAAATGTTTCAAACAAAAGTTGTGCAGAATACTAATATCTTTCAATGTTATTCTAACTATTTTTACTGCAAGTATAGCCGTTTCAGAGATATTGCAGAAATTGCAAAAAAAGTCTTAAGTAAACATGCACTTCCGGTTTGAATATGCTTTTCAAAAATAGGAGGTTTTCGCCCCAGGCATATACAAATCTTAAGTTTAAAGTTTCATAATTTTATCTACAGCCTATACCGTTCAAGATAAAATTATGAAACTTTAAACTTAAGATTTGTATATGCCTGGGGCGAAAACCTCCTATTTTTGAAAAGCATATTCAAACCGGAAGTGCATGTTTACTTAAGACTTTTTTTGCAATATCTCTGAAACGCCTATACTTGCAGTAAAAATAGTTAGAATAACATTGAAAGATATTAGTATTCTGCACAAGTTTGTTTGAAACATTTCTTCAAAAAGTGTACCAGTTACGAGAAAATGGCTATTATCCTATTTATATTGCCATAGTTACATGGGTATGGAAAATTATATATAATAAATCGCATCTACTATGCATGTCAATTGTTTTAAATATTCCAATATTCTGACATTTAGCATTTATTGTTAGTGTTACAAATTAGTTTAGTGAAAAAGCGTTACAAAGGTTAGTAAATAATTTAAAATATTATATATAAATATTTTCTCTGGTTTAAAGTTAATTTGAAAACTAAAAAATGTCCGGCCATAATAATTTTTAATAATATGTAATGAATAATAATATTTTCTTTATACTACTATAAAATCCAACATTTAAAATCTGAATTACATATCGTATGTTATCTTTGGTAATCTGACAATAAACTAACTTTACACTTTTATTGGACAATGAAAAAAAATATTTTCTTGAAATTTTAACATTTCATATTTTATTTATATACAATCAAATCTAAATATACTGACTACGCTGTAGAGCGCATACACACAGGCACACACACACACACAGACGTCATTCCAAAAATAGGCAGACTCAATTCAGGGAAGGTCAAAAGTTGTATTTCCGTAAAAATTTCGAGAAATTTTTTTTTCGTGATTACAATACTTACTTATTACTTCGTAAAAGAAAGTAAAAATTCTCGAAATTTTAACGGAAATACACTTTTTGACCTCTGAATCGAGTCTGACTATTTTTGGAATGACGTCTGTGTGTATGTATGCGCTCTACAGCCTATACCGTTGAAGATAAAATTATATTGCCATAGTTACATAGGTATGGAAAATTATATATAATAAATCGTATCTACTATGCATCTCAAATGTTTTTAATATTCAAATATCTTGACATTTAACATTTATTGTCAGTGTCACAAATAAGTTTAGCGAAAAAGCGTTACAAAGGTTGGTAAATAATTTAGAATATTATATATAAATATTTTCTCTGGTTTAAAGTTAATTTGAAAACTAAAAAATGCCCGGCCATAATAATTTTTATTATTATATTTTCTTTATACTACTATAAAATCCAACATTTAAAATCTAAAATACATATGTTTTCTTTGGAAATCTGACAATAAACTAACTTTACAATTTTATTGGACAATGAATGAAAATAGTTTCTTGATATTTAAACATTTTATATTTTTATTTATATACTATCAAATCTAAATATACTGACTACGTAAAAGAAAGTTTAGGGCCAACACATGGCCGATGTTTTTTTTCGTGATTACAATACTTATTACTTCGTAAAAGAAAGTAAAAATTAAGAACAGCAGTAACAATTTTCTTGTAGCTGTTACACTGCTGTCGTTTCGGAGATATTGCAGAAATGATAAAAATTACTAGAGTAAACATGCACTTTCGGTTTGAACATTCATTTAAAAATTAAGAGGGGTTTTTGACAGGCAAATACAAATCTTAAGTTTAAAGTTGCATAATTTTACCTACAACAGTTTTGGCTGTATAAGCGATACACACACACATTCCAAAATGAATCAGACTCGAGTCAAGGAAGGTCAAAGGGTGTATTTCCGTTAAAATCTCGAGATCGATTTTTTCATGATTACAGTACTTCGTCTAAGAAAGTTAACATTTCAAGAGCTTTATACTATGACGATATCAATTCCGCGGAACTAATTTTAAATTTAAACATTTTTAGCGACTGAAGCCGACCATTCTGACAGTGACTGTTTGTTGATGGGCGTAATGTCGCACGGCGACATGGGCCTTCTGTACGCAAAAGATGCACCATATAAACCAGACAATTTATGGTTACCGTTCACTGCTGATAAGTGTCCAACTCTTGCCGGAAAACCAAAAATGTTTTTCATCCAAGCTTGCCAAGGAGATAATTTAGATAAAGGAGTTACTCTATCTAGAACGGAAACAGATGGACAACCAGGACATTCATACAGAATTCCAATTCATGCTGATTTTCTAATTGCCTATTCCACAGTTCCTGGTATGATTTATATTATAAAGCTTAACTTCATATTCAATAGTGCATCACAAATTTAATAGACTGGTTGTCAAGACACACACCATTACGATTCGGTGGTGTATCAGAAGTTTTCATATTTTTAGGTTGCATATATTTAAATAAATACACAACTCAATAAACGAGAGTTACGTCACAAGTTATTCCCTTTTCTTCACTCGGAACTCTCCGTTTTGTATTTATCGAACGCATCTTATATACATATATATATATATATATATATATATATATATATATATATATATATATATATATATATATATATATATATATATTAGTTTTAATAATATTTGAATGTGTTGGGAGATTCGGTTAAAGTGAGTCTTAGGAGGTCTCACTGACAGTTGCCAACGAAATACAGAGAAAGCATACCCTACGAAGGGATTTGCCCCTTAGGCCAGGGCAAAGTTTAGGTTGTTTGGGGGGGGGGGGGGGGCAGATCTAGAAAACACTTTCGATGATATATCTGGAACTATCCTTCAGCGGTCATGTGTTTTTTTTTTTACTAAATGTCATCGAGACCTAAGACTCACTTTTACCCGAGATTCTGTCGAAAGAACCATTTTTTGAAATGCCCGTTTTTATTATTAACATACGTATTTTTTTTATCATAAGGTTTCTTTTCATGGCGTAACACCACTCGAGGTTCTTGGTTCATTCAAGCGCTATGTGATGAGTTGCGCGAGAGCCAATACCAAATGGATGTGTTAACATTATTAACATTCGTATCACAGCGCGTTGCTATTGATTACGAAAGCAATGTCCCCGATTCGGATGTAATGCACCGACAAAAGCAAATTCCTTGCATCACCACCATGTTAACGCGCCTCATAAAATTTAATCCGAAGTAACCTGTCGGACACTCTCAACATTTATATGAAGCTACTCGCCAATAGTATAATTTATTTTTTATAAGATCTGGCCATGAGACTAAACGAAATGGTTAACAACGAATTTTAATATGAAGAGGGGAATTTTTATCAATTTTTGTTTAAAAATTAGCATTATAGTGATGAAATAATAATAGTTTTTAGGAATTTTAAAGAAATATTCGAGCATTAGTTTCATTTTCAAAATTGAATTAAATAAGTTGCCATTCGGCGCTTAGATAAAGCAATCTAAATATTGAGAACTGCTATTCAGTACATTGCCAAATCTCAATATTTAAGCAATTCTTAAAAGTTAGGAAAATGTGTCTAATCTTGGATTAATTGTAAATTATAATTAGTGTAAACCTAGCAATGAGTAACACCCGTAGATAAATCATTTTGACTGTATTGGCAAACGACACTAGCGGCCTC
This sequence comes from Nebria ingens riversi, assembly GCA_018344505.1. Taxonomy (NCBI): domain Eukaryota; kingdom Metazoa; phylum Arthropoda; class Insecta; order Coleoptera; family Carabidae; genus Nebria; species Nebria ingens. The sequence goes on along the minus strand of JADQWA010000146.1, from coordinate 65,940 downwards.
AACGATAATTTCGTTTGACAATAGAAACACAAGTACACTATACGAACTCATTATACGCGCTAGGCAATGCAGGATTACTAAAGCATATTATAATTATTACATAAATCTAGGTATTAGTACTTATCGCCATTGTGGTCTAGTGGACAGCGGTTTTTGCTAAGTGTCAACGAGACCTCCTAAGACTCACTTTTACCCATTTTCCTAACAAAACATTATTTTCCAAATACCAATAAGCTTATAGTTTTAAAACGGTAAAATATGAGGAAATGGAGTTTAATTTGTTCTGTGTGTAAAATCTTTTGTAAAAAACCATTCGAGCTATATCAGATTTTATAAGTTAATTATTTAGGGCGTGGGGTATTTTGTTCTCCGACTGTTATCATAAACCCATTTGTACCACTTTAACTTAAACAATACCAAATTGTTTATTTTACAGCAATGTTTAATGTCCATAAAATAACAATTCAATTTTCTCGAATTTAAAATGAAATCTAATTTTAAGTGGTAGTAATGCAACTGAGCATTCGTCTATTATAATTAAACCTTTTATTGTGGTGTTAAATTTTGGAAGTATTTCGTCTTTTTGGTAAAAGAAACGGTCGCAAACTTAAAAAATATATATTAAAAAGTTTTAGTTATTTCGGCATTCCATGATTATAAATAATAAGATTAAGCAATTTAATTGCTACAATTACTCAAGTATACATAAGCTATATTTTTAAATTTATTAGTATTTATAAATGTTTTGCAATTTATAATAATAAAAAAATGCTCATTTTTGGTCAATTTGTACTATCAGCAAATTAAAGACTATTTTATATTAAATAAAAGTGTGTATTCCGAATGGATAAATAAAGGTAAAAGTGAGTCTTTCGTTGGCAATCTGACGTTTAGTAAAAAAAAAACATATAATCGCTGATGGATATTTCCAGATAATTCATCGAATGTGTTTTCTTGATCTGCTCCCCCCCTCCAACCTAAATTTTGCCACGGCTTAAGGGGCAAATCCCTTCGTAGGGTATGCTTTCTATGTATTTTGTTGCAACTGTCAGATTGCCAACGAAAGACTCACTTTAACCTAAATAAATGTTAAGGCATTAAAATTTGGGCTGGGCTAAGGTTTTGAATATAATATATATAATTTTTTTTACGGTTGTAAATAATGTGCCTTTCACTTTATAAATTCTGGAAGTTTATATTTAAAATGTAATATAAGTAAAATATAATATTGCCTTATTAAAAATTAAAATTAATTCTTATATCGTTATATGTTTTAACGTAAAAGTATGAATACTGTGTGAATTTAAAGCATTCAAATTACGACCGTTCCTAAACCCGACGCAGCCATGCTCAGTGTTGCCAGGTGAGGTAAGGAAAAAAATCAAAAAGAGTTGTCAGATTTGAACGTTATCACCAGAAATTAATGTCGGTAAAGTTATCCACGAAAATTCAGTGTTACCAACCTGGCAAACCAAATTCCCCTAGATTTTTATTTCGCTTAATACACGGTTTTAAAGCTGCAATTGTGTTTCAATGTGTGTGAAATACAAATAATTAGCGATATATAATCAAAAACTGCAAGAATATTCACAGGAATAATGAAATTTCATTAAAAATGACATGATAACAGTGCAAACTGCGTGTCGTCCGACGTTTCCTTAAATTGCAAAAAATTGGAATGTCTCTTTTTTCTAAATTTTCGTAATCTACATACTTCAAGCTTTAATACAATATATAAAACATGCAAATTAAGGCAGCAAATCTTTTAAAAATCTCATTCGAAATTTGACGTTCCGCATGACAGACCACTTGAGGCTATATTCTGTCTACACATTTGATTCGTATTAACTTTAATAATTCTGTAAAACATTATGAAAATTACATTGCAAACAATAAAAACTATGTTTTCAACAATTTCGCTTTTGTTTAAACGTGTTTTTTCAGGAATAATTGAGCAAAATTGTTGAAATCAAATTTCGAGGTTATATAAAAAAGAATAAAAGTTATCCACGAATTCCACAAATGTCAGTTGAAATGTGGGTGTAACCTGACTTGACCGTCTAGCAATATTTTATTAATTTTTGAATAATCTGAGTATTATTTTGTAAAAAGTTATATGTTTTCATAATATAGACACTTTAGGCTTTCAAAAATGATATAATACACAAGAATTCACCACGTATTAATTGCGAAATTAATTAAAATAGAAAAAGGAGATTACGCAACTTCGTACATTACCGCAATTTGCGAAAAATCAGAATGACTCTTTTTTAAAGGGAATTATTTTCGGAATGTACATACTATAAGCTTCAAGAAAATGTATAAAACATATAGACGAATGGACTCAACGAATAAAAAAACCTGATTTAAAATATGACGTATCCTATGAAGAAGAAAAATATGGTTAGGATTTATTAATATCACGTGTCGTAATGCATATAATTTTCCATAATTCTATTTTTTTCCAGCGTTGCTGTTTTTTGTACAGCTAATACAAAACTAACTCGTTACATTTCAAATACAATAACAAAGTTGATCTTGTATCGCAATTATATCCATCTTTCTGCAAATTGTGATGAATAATTTCTTCTTTAAACCCGGCAGAATTTATTCTGTAATGATTTAACATATCGAGAAATTTTTGAAAGTATAAGCGTTTTGTGTTGTGCCACTAGCGGAATTAAATATTTTAAATGTACGTGCTATAAAATCTGCAACAACCAATATCCAATGATTGCTGTTTATTAAAAATGGCATTATATAAATTAAATTTGGTTTATACCATGTTGAAGACTGATATGTTTTTGAAAATATGTAGCCAGCTTGTTCACTATTAATAATATTATATGGAATTGTACTTATGTTACCAAATTTGATTAAATTTATATGATTGCATATATCTATTATATTATTTGATACCCAAGCCCCATCCAATAATGACCGATAATCTTCTATGTCTAGAAAATTCAATTTTAAATTCAAATTATATTTAGCGATAATATACGTATGTGTAAGTTTTAAAAATGGGGCATTATATAAATTTGGTGATTTTAAAATACCGTTCGGATAAAATTTTTTATCAGCGGTTACGGTTGGTTTTGAATTTTTTTTAGATTTTTTGTTAATTTTATCTTTATATAAATCTACAGCAGTAAATTTGAAGATGCAACAATGCTCTATAATTGTGTGCCCGCTAAATAAGCGAGGAAAACGCAACACGTAATGATTAAGCAGTTTGTTCAAGTAAATTCAGATTATATAAATACCAGCAATTAAAAAAGGTCATTAATATGGGCCATCGGTAAATTGTTGAAAACATAGTTTTTATTGTTTGCAATGTAATTTTCATAATGTTTTACAGAATTATTAAAGTTAATACGAATCAAATGTGTAGACAGAATATAGCCTCAAGTGGTCTGTCATGTGGAACGTCACATTTCGAATGAGATTTTTAAAAGATTTGCTGCCTTAATTTGCATGTTTTATATATTGTATTAAAGCTTGAAGTATGTAGATTACGAAAATTTAGAAAAAAGAGACATTCCAATTTTTTGCAATTTAAGGAAACGTCGGACGACTCGCAGTTTGCACTGTTATCATGTCATTTTTAATGAAATTTCCTTATTCCTGTGAATATTCTTGCAGTTTTTGATTATATATCGCTAATTATTTGTATTTCACACACATTGAAACACAATTGCAGCTTTAAAAACCGTGTATTAAGCGAAATAAAAATCTAGGGGAATTTGGTTTGCCAGGTTGGTAACACTGAATTTTCGTGGATGGGATTTTTCGTGGATAACTTTACCGACATAGAAATTAAGCATGATGAGAGTGAACACAGTAAAGGATCTATCAAAAACTTGAAAAATCAGCCGTAAAATAGATTTTCTTTCAATTTGAATTTATAAATCAAAATTACCGCGTTTCTTTTATGGGAAGTCAGTGCAAATGAGAAACAAAATATGCAAAGTGACGTCATCATATCATCACTTTGGAGTGACTTCACTAATACGGCTCTATTACTATTTGTGGTTCAGATCACGTGATACTTGTCAAATAGTTCTGTTTTCTAACGTATGCGCGCCACCACCGCTCTTTTTGTGTTTCAGTGCTAAAACCAGCAAAATGGTATGTAAATAAATCTACAAATTTGTGAAACATCCTTAATTTTTTCGTAGTTAATATGAAAAATATATCTTTATTTTATCATGTCAGAAATGCCCAGTTTGATATTTTTTCGGTTTTTAATATATAATTAAAGTTAAAGTTCGATACGTGTCTCGGCTATCAGCATGGTATATGTGCTTATTTTTCTTAAATATACTTTAAATTCTTCTAAATGAACTTTATGCATATAACATATTCTAATTGGGTATGATTTATATTTTGTTAAAGATTTTAGATTACTTTTTATTTAATTAAAGTAGGAACATAACCTCTTTTTCTTATTATATTGTTAATTTAGTATTTGTTTTAACGTTATATTAAAACTAGTATACCTGAGTTTTTTGTTTGTTTAACATTTAATGCTTTGCTGTAGATTTCAAGGCGCATTTATGAAATTAATAAAAACATAACCTCTTTAAACTAAATTGATGCTACAATACGATCCTTGTTTACCAAAATTGATATACAACACATTAAATGTAGATAAAACACTGTGTATTTGCAATTTATTTTGAGTATAGTTTTATTTGCTCGTTACATTTATTTTATTGACATTCTTGGAATGAAACATCCGTCTCGTGCTGTGCGTTATCGAATTTTAACTAGTACTTCAGTTATCCTGTAAACTATGTTGTTGGTTTGTAGTTTATAAATAAAGTCACTAATTTGTTATTCTGCATGTTGAACCTACATATATATTTACACATAAATATTTGTTAATATAGAGTGAAAGCACAGCAACAATTCGCACCCGAAAATTTATGACCAACAGGCTGTTGTGTCGAAAACAAATGGTCTGCGATGTTCTACATCCTGGCCAGCCGTCTGTTAAAAAAACAGATATTAGAGAAAAGTTAGCGAAAATGTACAAGGTTACTCCTGATGTAGTATTTGTGTTTGGTTTCCGTACGAATTTCGGTGGCGGTAAATCGACTGGTTTCGCGTTAATATACGATACGTTGGATTTCGCCAAGAAATTCGAACCAAAACACAGATTACAACGTCATGGTCTCTATGAAAAGAAACAACAGACACGCAAACAACGTAAAGAACGTAAGAACAGGATGAAGAAGGTTCGCGGTACCGCCAAGAACAAAGTTGGTTCTGCTGCCAAAAAGGTATCATACGAATTTTATTCAATTTATTTATCATTTTTAAATCTATTATATAACATTTCATTACACTTTCAAATTATTGCATGAAATTAGTCATTCTTTTATGTTCATTTTAATGTTTTATAGTTTGATTTTCGCCATTTACTGATTAAATGTTTGATTTAAATTTAATTCTTTTTCATAAATATTTATACAGTAAACGCCAAAAACCTACATCTAAGAGAACAAAGGTGACATTTTGCAATGCGTAAACGTAAAGTAATAGGTTCGCCGTTTAAAATGATCTGTAGTGAACTTTCTTATACGTATTAGGTATATCAGTTTAGATAGGAAGGATATTAAAAATCAAGGAAATATAATTATAACTCTATTAGTAATTATTATGACCGGAAGTATTTTAATTTTAGAATAGATAAATATTTTAAATACATTACAAACCTTTTAAACACTTCACTTAATCTATGTCAAAATCAATGATTTTATTAAAATTTTAGACTATAGTTACATAATATATAGTATAAATTCACAGATAGTCAGTATAAATTCACAGATATGCGATATAAATTCACAGATTGCGATATAAATTCATAGATTGCGATATAAATTAAATATGTATTACAAGCATTATTTCGATGGTGATGTTTCTGCAAAATAGAGGCGAATTCTTTTCATAACCTATCACGATCTAAAAAAAATCATACCAATTTTATTCTGCTATTTCTGATCGTAACAATCGTTTAAAACTATCGATTCGGAGGGGTGAACGGATGTTTTTAACCGATCATATATTACGGAGTGGGAATTACGACAGAAATATGAGGGAAAAAAAACGAAATATACAAGAATCTATAACGTTCAGATCCATGATCTGTGTGTGAACAGAACACGCTTTAGGTCACCTGCTGTATATCTGCCAAAATTCCTATTCGCAACGAAATTAACAATTTGCTTTTTGGCGGTGAAATTAGAAACTATTTGAAGTATATTTGTAACAGCCATTATTTATTTTTTTACGAGTTTTCAAAATATAGCTGAAAGATGATATATGTCATTAGGCACCTTTGTCCTCTAAGTAATTGAAATAGAATTTATATCACAATGCGCAACCAAATGTTTGTTTAAAAAATGGTTATGTTCGATCAAAATAGTTCCATATTTTAATATTTATTTAGCTGTTATATATATTAAATGTTTTTAGTTTGTCGGTCAAAATTGTAACCATTTTTGAAACAGGGCTTAAAGAAGTACTTTCTTATTTGAAATATCTTGTTTATTTGTATTTTATTATTTTATAATTTTACTTGATGTTAACTTATTACAGGGTGGAAAGAAATAAATGGAATGATTTGGTTATTGTTCACGTATCTCTACCGTTAGGTATATTTCATTTTAATGCATGCATTTTATTTGATTATGTGGTTTCGTTTGATAGTTTTTGCTTGAATTTTATAGGTTAATTTGCACATTAAAACCTTCATAGTTTTACTATCGTTTTGTGGTTTTGTTACATATTATTTGCTAATTTACAAATTGGCTTTTCTTGAATGATATCAATTAGTTAACGTTCATTTTTAACAGCGGTGTAGTCGTGTTCTATTTTTTCTTTTTAACTATTACGCACTTTTTCTTATTTTCGATATTTTAAGTTATAAATATATTTTACTGCAGCTCTGTTAGAAACGTATAGACATTTCTCCCCTTATTTATTTTTAATACGAATAGAATTATTATGCTTGTTTTAGTTTGTTTTGAAAATTTTATTGTTTTTAATATGAATTGGGTTTGTTGTTTTTATAAACGTATTAAGGTATGTGTAAAAATTTTAAAACAATTTTTATTTCGCTTTTAATAAAGTCCCCATTTGCTTTTCATAAAATTTGTCTTAATAATTACTAACACTTTCGTTTATAGCAACATGTGAATATAATGATTGCAAAAAAAAAAATTAAATATTTTTAGTATACTTTTATAGTTTTTTTTTGAAAATGTTTATATTTACGTCACTAGGTCGCTACAGGTCAAATTATTAATAATTGTAAAAAATGAATACCGCTATAAAAATGAGGAGTTGAAGTTTTACATCGGTATTTAGACTACTTCGTGTGCTACCTTAAGGCCGTCGCCTGTCTAAATTTGCTATTATATGCAAATATATTTTAACGAAATTGGTAGCCAATGCTAAAAATATTCTATATTACGATTAGAGAACAGTACTATAATCCAGATATGCAGGCAACAGTCTTACGTCATTTTGTAACTAAAAACTTGTCAATAAGAAATTTCCTGCTGGCTTAAAAAAATTGAAAATAAAATAAAAACTAATTATCAGAAATGATTAAAAATAAATATAAACTGTCGTAGAATATCAATTTCATATCAAAATGTATTATTTGTTCAGTTTCACGGCCCCTAATATATAGAAGATTAACATTTATAAAATTTATAAGCTGGCAATTTTTAGACATTTGCTACGAGTACATATCTAGTAACTTTTGACTGTGACGTAAGGTTATTGCTTGCCTACCCGGGCTATAGATAGATATGTTGTATCGATAATTACAATTACAATGTTACTTCGCTTAAAATTCGAAAAAACGTTTTGATGGTCAAACTAATTTTTGAAATTTACGACAACTAACATTTTAATTAAAAGCACTGCAAGAAAATTATCCTTTAATCCTGTGTTCTGGTTATAATATGGCAATATTTTCAACATTGATTATTAATATCGCTAAAATAAAATATTGACGAACTTCGATAACTCGAATTTTTTATAACTCGAATAAAATTGGTTGGCCATATCCAACATAAATACTTGTATGTGTAATTTGATTACACGAACTTTTTTTGTTACAAATCAGGGTTCGAGGTATCGAAGTTCGACTGTATTTACGTAAACATCTTTAAGAATGGCTTTGTTACGTTGTGTTATTTTGAAATAATTTTTGCCAAATATTTATTTGTTTTTCGAGTATTGTTTTATCTTAATATTTGAGTACATTTTTATTACAATAGTTTTTGTGCTACTATTTTAATTGAAATGTTATGAATGTATAAGTATATAAGTAAACTTGATTGCTTGGTTTGAATTGAAATACTAGATTAATTGATTGATATTCTATTAAATGTTTTTTTTTCATGAAAATATATAAATCCGCTCTAAAAAACGAGAATAAATTCTTATAATTTGATTAAACGACATTATAATTAATTTAAAAAAATAAAACGTACTTTAAAAATAGTCAAAATTGCAATAATTTAATAGGAAAGATGAACGTGCGATTTTTCATTTTTTTATGCTAGTTTTTAAAATTCTAGAATCACCCTATTTTTTAATGCCTCTAGTTTCGGAGATATGCATTTTTAAAAGTATTCGCGCCAAGGGAGAATGACGTCATTCTCCCTTGGTCTATTTTTGTCAAGATTAGGACATTGAAACAGATAATGGGGCTATTTTTTTACTAGATGTTTGCGCACATTGCTGCTTTATGTTCAATCTGTCATTTGACTTTTCTAGTTATCTTTATACGTTTCACACTGTGAATTTTTTCAAATCAGTCTTACAAGAGTACTGTGTATGAGTTTTGCTTATGAACGAGGTCAAACTTATTAAAAAGGACCTAATACCACACTAACAAAATGATATCTTTATTTTTACTTGATTGGCAACATTGTTAAATAGAAGGGGAAGCAAAAAATTCTAAAATCTAGTGTCAAATTTCAAATGTGAATAAATATTTAATGTGAACGTTTTAAAGTAATTTTATGCATAATATACTAATAATAATAGTACAAAATTATGTATATGTTCTATTCGCCATAGCAAAAGTATGCATCTTCCCTATTCACAAAATTCTAATACATAAACAATAATGAATAAACATCCTTTCATTAGTTAATTATATTGCTAAAATTAATATTTTGGTGTTACGAAAATCTTGAAAAATAGAATATCATTCATTCTAAATAATAAACATGAAGTCTTTATCATATATCTAATTCATGTATATTTCGTTTTACAGTGATTCGTCTACGTGCGGTTGGAGTTTGCATTTCCAACGTTGCGGTTTGTGTGTATTTATTATCAGAACTATAAAAATGATTATATTTACATTTAATCCACAATAAAACAATTACATCTTTTTCTAAGTGCATCTGACGTTTTTTCCATACCTTTCTCTTATTCAGAAAAGCTGTTTTTTATAAATTAATAAAACAATTCATCAATTTGAATAAGTCGTTTATTATCTAATAAATACATTAAGGAGGTTTTAGTTTGATCTCTTATTCTATTTTAATTTAGAAATGTTTATTATACGAAAGATTGCTTTGTCTCAAAGTCTAGCAATTTTTCCGTATAGTTATTAAGACGTTTGGTTCTGAAATTTAACATGGTAAGTACAGAAAATTGTATTGTATCACTTACAGAGCAATTGAAATAGTACAGAATAACTTTGGGCTGCATTTTTCAAGAATATAGCGCTACATAGCTTGTAGAAATGTACAGAATAGACCTATAAATCTAGAAGAAGAAAATATAACAAATTATAAGTAACATTTGTTTTTTTTAATACTTATTAAATGATATTGATATAAGAAGTTAACATCTCATTAGAAAACCACACAAGAATCTCTTGAACACATACTCTAAATGGATAGAAATGATTAGTGATCTCTGAACTAATTTTAAATGTTTTGTATTTAGATAAAAATGAGCAGGAATTGCAGTCAAATTTTAAAAGATTTTTATTAATAAAACAACGTTTCGACGCCACGTGTATTGGCTGTGCCAATTCCTAAAGTTTGGCTTGGCGAGTTTCTGAATAAAGAAGTAATATTTGTACTATCATTAAAATGATCAAAGTAACAATGAAATCAACAATGGAAATATAACGTAATCAATCAACGATATCTATTTTATTTCTTGAATCTTAAAAACAGTACATATTTGGCGAGCTTTTTAGTACTGGCTGTGCTTAACTTTGGCATGTCGAATTTCTGTATAAATAACGATTAATAATAATATATTTATTTAACCACTTTACACATTAAAAAGGTTTGTAGCAAGTCGACATATAGAGTACATGTATATTTATATATAGAGAAAAAAGTAAATTCACAATAAAAAAAATATAATATAAAATAAAATAAATAAGTAAAAATAATAATAATACAGGTCCCAAAGTTAATTGATTAAATAAATAAAACATATAAGTCAGTCACACAGTGCATTGAGACCCGATCGGATTCTAGTATTGATGTGTTCTGTATAGTTCGCCACAGAGTAAAAACAATTTCTTAAAAGAAAACGTTTGACCTGCATTTTGAAGGTTAAGGAATTTAGTTGCTTAATATTATCTGGTAGAATGTTGTAAAGCTTCAGATCCAGAGTATTTTTTACAGACTTATTCAGTCTCAAACGCGGGATTATTAGCAATCCAGCAGATCTAGTATTGTAGCCATGCGTGGCAGCGTGTGTCGGAAAAAATTGCCTGTTCCTGTGAATCTCAAGAAGGGTGGCAAATATAAACAAAGTGGGAAGTGGCATAATACTCAAAGCAATAAATGATTGTTGACAGTGGCCACGAAAGCTAAGATTGTCTAACAAACGCACAGCTGTTTTTTGCTGCCGAAAAATGTTGATGGCATCTGAGGAGTTTCCCCACAGAAGTATAGCATATGTGATCTGGGAGTGAAATAAAGAGAAGTAAACAGTTATTAACGTGCTGCAGTCTACAAAATTCCTCAGACGTCGAAGCAAGAAAATGATACTAGAGAGTTTTTTACTTAGATGATGAACGTGACATGTCCAATTGAATGAATCATCAATATAAACCCCTAACAACTTAGCACTATTTCCCTTGATAATTTCATGATTAGTCGAAACAATAAGGCTTTGAGTTTTGTCCTTATTTAATAGAAGGTTGTTGGCGGCAAACCATATTTCTGCTTTTTTCAAATCTAGCTTGGAATTTTCTCTTAAACAATCAATATTTGAGTTAGAATTGATCAAAGTGGTATCATCCGCAAAAGCACACATTTACCCGGTAACATGTATTGATATAAGTCATTGATGTAGATAATAAATAATAATGGTCCTAAGACGGAGCCCTGCGGGACACCACTTTCTACTAATTGAAATTCAGAATAAGTGTTATGTATATAAACACTTTGGGTCCTATTTGACAGGTAAGATTTAAAGAAATTTAGTGGCAGATCTTCAATTCCATAAAATTTTAGTTTTTTTGTAAGTAATTTTGGAGAAACGCAGTCAAATGCTTTTGAGGGGTCGCACATTGATAACTCAGTGTGTTTACTCTCTTCAAGACCTATAATGATTTCGTTGACAATTTTAAGTAGAGCGCCAGTGGTTGAGCGTTTACTGCGGAAGCCGTATTGGCAGTTATTCAAAAGAGAGTTTGTTTCAAAGTACTCAGTTAGCCTATTTTTTACCACAATTTCTAATAGCTTAGAAAAAGCAGGAATGATACAAATTGGGCGATAATTATCAATCTGTGCGGAATCGTCCTTTTTGTAAAGTGGTAGAATTTTAGTTTTTTTAAAAACGTCGGGAAAGATACCGGTCGTGAAACATTTATTAAAAAGTGTAGTTAGTGGTAAAATGATAAAATCTATTGTACCTTTCAAAATATTGTTCCTTATGGGTGACGACGCTACAGTTAAGGTATCATTAGCTTTTAAATTCACTCTTGGAATTTTATTAAGAATGTTGCTAGATGCAGAAGTAAAGAAATTATTAAATAAGTCTGGAGTCAGTTCCGAGGGTACACATGTCGTTTTTTGTTTATTTCGTTCGAAATGTATCAGTCACCAGCAGTCTTTGGCCTTTGTATTAGAGCTAGAGATGAACTCAGTAAATGCAGATTTCTTTGTCTTTCGAATTTCTGTGCGATAATACTTACGTACTTGATTACACAGACTGTTGTACCGAGCATCATTTAAACAATTACATATCTGTTTAATGATTAATAACTTGCGTCTCATGCTGAACAGTTTATCGTTAAACCACTGAACTGGGGATGTGACATTTAAAGAACATTTACTAAGAGGGCAGTTATTGTTTATTAAGGTTGAAAAGGTATTTACCAAAAACTCAGCCAAGTTGCATGGGCTGTCATAGTAAGCACATACATTGTGCCAGTCAATGCCACTCAAAGCTGCTCTTATCTTAGTCAACCCACTCTTGGAAATCCGTCTCATAGTTTGTGTTTGCGTATTTTTCTTTTGAGCACCATAAAGACACATTAATTGTCCCAAATGATCCGACAGACCCACGTCAATGACTTCAACACTGTGGTTATTGTTGTCAAAATTTATTAGAATATTGTCGATGCAGGTAGCCGAGTTGTGTGTAATTCTTGTAAAATCAGATATCAAAATTTGAAAATCAAACGAAGAAATCAAGTTGACGAATTCAAATAGATTTGGATTCGAAACTTTCTTACTAAAGTTTATGTTAAAATCCCCTAATATTAACACCCTCCTACCTTGCGAAGTCAGATGAGTTAATAGACTTTCAAAGCTGTCGAGAAAAATGTTAAATTAAATTATTGCACTATAATTAAAATAATCGAAGTAACAATCAAATCAACAACGATATTGTAATCAACCTAAAACATCAACTGTCATATGTTTAGTGAAAAAACGAAAAGGTTAGTAAATAATTTAAAATATATGAAAATATTTTGTAAGGCCATAATAATTTTTAATTAGGTGTAATGAATAATTAAAATTTTGGTACTTTATACTAATATAGACAAACACTCGAACATTTTAAATCTAAAATACATATGTTTTTAATCACGAAAAAAAACATCGGCCATGTATTGAAATCTGACAGTATAATCTAACTTTACAATTTTAATGGACATAAGAATGAAAATATTTTCTTTTAAAAAATTATTAATTTTTTAGTTTTTAAATTAACATTTTATATATTTTTTATTTATTTACTATAAAATCAAAAATATACTGACTACGTAAAAAAATACCTATGTAACTATGTTTAGGGCCAACACATGGCCGATGTTTATCTTTCAATATAAAGAACCATTAAACTAAAACAATCGAGAAAAAGCTTCCTATACTAATTATGGTTAAAGTGAATCTTAGGGGTCTCACCAGGTCTCACTAACAGTTGCCAATGAAATACATAGAAAGTTTAGGTGGGGGGGGGGGTTTACTTAAGACTTTTTTCGCAATTTCTGCAATAGATCAAGAAAATACTTTCGATGAAATATCTGCAATGGGAAATAATATCCTTCGGTCATGTGTTTTTGCTTTCTTTTACGAAGTAATAAGTAAGTATTGTAATCACGAAAAAAAACTAAAATACGGCCATGTATTGGCCCTAATTTTTATTTATTTACTTTCTTTGACTACGTAGTCAGTATATTTTGATTTTATAGTAGCGATCATTTTAATTATAGTATATATGTTTTTTTTGCTTTCTTTTATTTATATGGCGTATTGATACAGCTAATACTAAACAGATCGCCTAATATGTACTTTTTATAATATTAAAGATAGAAAAATACAGTTGAATTTAACGCTACAAATGTAAATAATTATATTATTGTAAATAAAATCTTTGTAGCAATGATAATTAATTTTCGACAAAGTAAAAATCTATTTGTAAAATTAATATTATATTATATTCATGACATAACTGACAGTGAAATAAGAGAAATTGTTCATAATTCCTTTGCGTCTCCCTGATTTGGTATAGGCACATAATTTAATATCGCTCATATGAGCTTGTCGCTATTATGGTCTTGTCGCTATTATGGGCTTGTCGCTATTATGGGCCTGTCGCTCTTATGGGCTTGTCGTTATTATGGGCTTGTCGCTCTTATGGACTTGTCGCTCTTATTGGCGTGTCGCTCTTATGGGCTTGGCGCTATTATAGGCTTGTCGCTCATATGAGCTTGTCGCGCTTTTGGTATGTCGCTATTTTGAGATGTCGCTATTTTGGGATGTCGCTATTTTAAGATGTCGCTAAGATGTCGCTATTTTGAGATGGCGCTCTTTTGGAAGTCGCTCAAATGGATACGCTCTTGTGGGTGTCGCTATTATGGATGTCGCTCTTATTGGTACATGCGCATCACAAGGATGGTGAAAATGACGAAACTTTAATTAATAATGAACGATGGTGTTTAGAAAGAAACAATTTCGAATTAAATTTCAATGTAATTGTAATGTATACGTTTATATTACATTTAGTGTTGCAGTCGCTTTTTTCTTTAAATTAATCAAAATATTTCAAACTAAAATATTACAGTTTTAATTTTCGTAAAGCATTTATAATAATTAAATGAATAGTTTGTTCTAAAACTAAAAACAAATATACAAATAGAACAATCATATAATATTCCATTGAATAAGGCTATATTTGGTTCGTTATTTACGGATATTTAAAGATTGAGCACTAAAAGTAAATTTATATTAGTTAATTACTTCAAAAACAATCATTTCCTATTTACCATCATGTCCATATTGAGGCACATCATTAATTTTGTAGCTATATCACAAGCGGTTGCCATATTTGGAATGGGCTCCAATATTTCATCCATTGAGCCGTAATCTTACAAAAATCAAAATTATTTTAGTGTGCATTTTTCATATTTATTTCGACAAGTGTTGTGTGCTGATACGGCGTGTGAAGGATTTAGGTCTACATTGGCTGTCTAATTGGTGAGCAACTAATTTTAAATTATGAATGTAACCGTTTTAAATAAAATACAATTTGAAGTATTAGTATTTATCTATATTAGTTTTCGTGCAAAATGGGCTACCTATGTAATGTTTTCTAATTTTTGTGTACCTCTGTTAGATATTTTTAAAACGTCTCCTTGATTTTGTGTTGTACTTGTAATATCAGCTAAAGTAAATTTATTTCAATAAATTTTTTAAAACTATTTTTGTAACTGAAAAAAATGACTTACCGATGTTAAATGCAACAGCGTGAAAACAACTGCTAACTTTCATTAGAGTTGAGTTTTTATTCACATCATTCACTTTTTCATTTACCCAATTTTCCATTAGAGTCATGTTTGGGTAGTTGTGGGAACCGAGCTTTTAAAAAATATAAATAACATTATCAAAATATATTATTTGACAGGGCAGGGGTCAGGAGATATCTATTTCCTAATAAATATACGAGAATTTTGATATAAATACCATAGCAGGTTTAGGGTGAAATTTATCTTATTTCTGATTGGTTGGTGGAACAAAATATCCGTATTTATAGATTTATGTCAAGTGATATACGTTTATTTTTCAAATTGTTATTTTAAATGCATTTCTATGAATATGCTTGTTGGATTTAAAATTACTTCTCATACATGCGTTTATATGTTCATTATGTCACTATAAATGGTTTTTGTATTTATTGACAAAATATATGTATTTATCAATCATTAATAATAATAAATAATTATTAATCAATTTATTTCATAGCTTGAATTCTATACAATTTGAATAATAATTTAAATTTATTAAATTTGGATTTTTTATGGTCTTTTGTATCAACATGAATCATTTTTCATCGAAGTTTATTTTTGTTCTATTTTGCTAATAAAGTGACATTGCAATTATAATTTTATTAAAATGTTTATATTTGTAATACCAAGCCTAACGTTATGTATTGTCGATCGCTAGTTGTAAGACCAAATTTTGTCGCCTCTTCTCCTTTGAAGTTACTGAACCGATTTCAACCAAATTTGGTACACACATTGTGTAGGTGCCCAATTGAATCCGCTAGCATTTTAAATCCAAACAGTGCCGTACTTCAGTAGATAATGCCTCTTTCCCAAAAACGGCAGGACTTAAAATGCATTTTGAGTCTACTAAAAAAATCTAAGAAGCCATGCCTTTTTAATAGTTATTATCTCAATAAATTTAATAGGAGATAGATATCTTCAAGCTATCATCATAAGTTTTGGAGTGTAATGTAATTCTTAGAATACCTATTATGAATTTGTTACTGATATAGGTAGAATAATTATTGTTTAGGCACAATTAAATATAAAAGTGAACTATCGCGTAATGATTCATTTAAATAATTATTTATTATATTACGGCTAATTTACTAGTAATTATTTAATCCTTACGTGTTTTAAATTATTAATCAAATTCTTTTAAAATATTAGTTTTACCCTGTTACCTATTTTCCGTTAAATTGGGGCTTTCAATAAAACATTTTAAAAATTTTTTTAAATAAAAACTATTAAATCTACCGTGGATCAATTGATACGACAAACATTTTTCGAATTAAAAACTTTGAAGAAATAAAATATAACTCAAAATATGTTTCTATACGCAATTTTTATTAAAAAGAAATGTTCGTTTTTTAAGAGTGTACACATTTTCAACATAAAAGTTTTTCTGTTTGCCTACTTAAAGAAGCATTGATGAAAAAAAAAAGATTTAAACTAAAAAGATCTTATTGATAAAATTTGAAAAATGCATACGAATAAGTGTTGTTGATACATTCGCTCTTAATTTTACAAACTTACGATTTCCATTTTACGGAATATGCATTGATAATATTCGCACTGAAACTCAGAAATCCATTATTTAATTTTGCATAAAACATGTTAATTTCACAAAAAGATTGTTACCTTTTTATCTTGTTCTGTGGTCGGTTCTTCGTTGACTTTAATGCCAAGTTTCGTTTTCGCCATATTGATTAGACGTTTTGTCTGTTCGACGGCCGCAGCAATATTTTCCTGTAATTGCTCTAGAAAACTTCCGGTATTTCCGGTTACTTCTGGGTCCGTTTTGCATACTTCCTCGAATTCCAGCAATTGGGCTGGCCGATCGCATGAACCCATATTACCATCGTCGCCCTGATATGGCATAATCACAGTAAATTAAGTAAATAAATCTCTGATAGGCATAAATAAGTGTTCGGAAAATGGAAAAATATTTTACGAGAAAGAGTTGCGTGGGAAGTAAATCGTAACGTGTAAGAATAAAAATATGAATGTATGGCCTGGATTATATCTTTCATATCATTATATGACCAAAGCAAATGTATATAGAACCTGAAAATATAATATTAAGGAAACAAACATTAATTTTGAAGAAATTTGAGAAAATTCTAGAACACCTAGATTTAAAAGGTAAATAAATAACTTTATTTTTGAAGACCTGAGGTTCGTGACAGGCTTTGTAGATTAAAAAATAAACATATGCAGTGTCTTGCTCTGGACTTTCAATTACGTAATAGGTATATTTTGTTTAGAAATTAAACTATATAGTTTTAAAAACTCAAGAAAATATAATTATTCATTACGTTATATTGGAAATTATTATTGGGCGGTCGTTTTTTAGTCTTCAAATGAATTAAAAACCTAACAAAATATTTATATATAATATTTTACTAATCTTTTAAATACTTTTACACTAAATCTATGTCATCAGTATAGTTTCTCATACCTACGTAACTATAGCAGCATAAATTAGAAATTAAATAATTTCAAGAAAATTTTCAAACATAAGTTGTTTAATATCTTAATTTTGAATACCACTATATTTTCTGTAAGTGTAGCCCTTTTGGAGATGTTGCAGAATTTCCAAGAAATGATAAGAGTAAACATACACTTCCGGTTTGAATTTTTTTTTTTTCAAAATTGAAAGTTTCTTGCGAGCCATATACAAATCTTTATTCTAAAGTTTCATGATTATATCATTGGCAGTTTTGGCTGTAGAGCGTTCACACATACCTACACCCACACACACACACATAATAAACTTTCTGCTTTAGAACTCAAACATTATAGAATAATCGAAAAACGCAGCCTATATACAGTATAAGTATCAAACTTACCAAAGTCAAAAGTGGCAACACCAAAAATATCAAATATAAAAACATCATTTTAGGCTTACTAGGAACTGTAATTGTTTCACGTTTCACCAGAATATGTTAGAATGATCACTATGTTTTGATTGAATTTGTTTATATAGTTCATCCGTATCCTGTATCTTTTGTTAACGATTATTCCGTAATTTGTGCAGTAAATAATTTAAAATTGCCTTCGTTTTAATTTAATTCCCAACAAATATAGCCCAACCTTTTGTGTTCGTGTGTTTCATCTAATAACTAGCAATTTTGCGGCAATATACAGATTCATTGTTACAAGTTAAGTTATCACATCCGGTATTTCAGTTGCAGAAATTATCCCATTTTCATAATATCCTGTTTATGTGAAATGGTTACATGAAAATTCGCAATACAATTTTCATATGCCCAGAAAAGATATATAATATTTACTAAATTGTACTCTCACTTGAAGCAGTTTATTTTATTGTAGTACAAGAAATGTAAGTAGAAAATTGTGTTTTATTGAAAACATCGGCCATGTGTTGGCCCTAAACTTTCTTTTACGTAGTCAGTATATTTAGATTTGACAGTACAGAAATAGAAATATAAAATGTTTAAATTTAAAAGAAAATATTTTCATTCATTATGTCCAGTAAAATTATAAAGTTAGATTATTGTCAGATTTCTAAAAAAACATATGTACTCGTATTTTAGATTTAAAATGTTCGATTCTTATAAAGAAAATATAATTATTCATTACACATTATTAAAAATTATTATGGCCGGACATTTTTTAGTTTTCAAATGAACTTTAAACCTTACAAAATATTTTCATATAATATTTTAAATTATTTACTAACCTTTGTAACGTTTTTGCACTAAACTTATTTGTGACACTGACAATAAATGTTAAATGTCAAAATATTTGAATATTTAAAACAATTGACATGCATAGTAGATGCGATTTATTATCTATAATTTCTCATACCTACGTAACTATGGCAATATCAATAAGATAAGATCTTGTAACTGGTACACTTTTTGAAGAAATGTTTCAAACAAAAGTTATGCAGAATACTAATGTCTTTCAATGTTATTCTAACTATTTTTACTGCAAGTATAGCCGTTTCGGAGATATTGCAGAAATTGCAAAAAAAAGTCTTAAGTAAACATGCACTTCCGGTTTGAATATGCTTTTCAAAAATAGGAGGTTTTCGCCCCAAGCATATACAAATCTTAAGTTTAAAGTTTCATAATTTTATCTTCAACAGTGTAGGCTGTAGAGCGCATACACACACACACACCACCCGCACGCACACACACAGACAGACGTCATTCCAAAAATAGTCAGACTCGATTCAGGGAAGGTCAAAAGGTGGATTTCCGTTGAAATTTCGAGTTTTTTTTTTTCGTGATTACAATACTTACTTATTATTTCGTAAAAGAAAATAAAAACTCGAAATTTTAAGATTTGGGAGTGTAAGTTTGTTCGATTGCTGGTAATGATATTTAACATTTTTCTGAAGAATGACGTAGTTCCGAATGATCGGGAGTATGCTGTGATTGTTCCTCTGTTTAAAGGGAAAGGTAGTTCGAGTGATTGCAATAACTACAGGGTCCTTAGATTGTTAAGTGGTGTATGGAAGTATTATAATTGGGAAAATCAGATGTATATCGCGAATGAAGTTGCATGATATACAATATATATGTGTAAATCAACTATTCTTTCTCCCTTCGTATGACTGTCGAAAAGTCACTTGATACTAATAAAAAGTTATTTTGTTGCTTTCTCGATCTGAAAACGGTTTATGATAGTGTAGTACGCGAGAGTTTATGGTGCATTTTGAAAGAATATGGTGTGAATGGATCTTTGTTAAATGCCATACACGTATTGTATGCAGGTAATTAAGCTGCAGTAAGAGTTGATGGCAGATTGAGCAAATGGTTTGACATTGAAATAGGTGTGAACCAGGCTGCGTGATGTCGCCCTGGCTATTTAATGTATACATAATAATGAGATGTCTTATTACACCAGGCATTATGGCGTAACGATGGAGTAACTGTTGATCTCGTATTGGATTTGGTGAATCAGAGAAACAACTGAATATAGGTAAAATAGGAAAGGATATGAATCTTGAACTGAATGTATGTAAATCAAAAGTTATGGTGTTCAATAGAATGAATGCAGGTCAGTGTGTAATATTGTGGTAGATGGACATCGGCTAGAGCAAGTAAAACAGTTTGTTATTTAGGTTGTTTATTCTCTAGCGATGGAAAGTATAATTGCGAAATTCAGAGAAGAGTATCTGCTGGTTGTAAGATTTTAGGGGCTTTAGGAATGTTTGCAAGACATTTTAACATTTCTAAGGATGCAAGGTTATGTGTGTACAATGGTGTACTTGTGCCAATTATGATGTATGGAAGTGAATGTTGGGTTTAACAAACCAAGTATAGTAAGCCCGTAACTGCTGTAGAAATTAACATTTTAAGAGGTATTTGTGGTGTTTCAAAGAGAGGCAGAAAAGAAAATACGTCGGTGCATGAGCAGTGCGATATTGTAAAATGTCGTACGTAGAATAGGCGAGAACCAAATGAGATAGTAATGTCATGTTGAAAGAATGTCGAATAAAAGATTTTCGTTGGCGAGATGAATGGTGTGAGAATGCGGGGTCGTCTCCGGAATAAGTAGATAAATATGATTGAGAATGAGTTGCGTGAAAGAAAAGTTCTGCGCAAGGGCAATAGTAGAGCATGTATGAACAATTTGAATGAAGTTTGTTGAATGGCGAAAGATGAAAGATTGTCAAGATGTAAATAGATGTAAAGGGTTTTCTGCCACTTCATTTGATGGGAATAGGCATGAAGTTATGTATGTAGTACGTAACTTTATTTCATATATTATAATACTGTATTAATATATTCAAATGAAGAAAAGTGTATCATACTTTAATAAAGAGTTTTTTGAATGTAGGTAAGTAAAAATAATGAATTTTTATATCGTTAAATATTGATTTATAAACAAAAATATAATAACTTAAATTTTCAATTTAATTGTTACCGTGTCATTAAAAAACTTGCTAACTTAAGAAATTCTAAAACGAAAATAAACGTCGTTATTGCCAATGTAATTTCAAAATGCTAACCGTATTCAGTATTCGAGAAATTTAATATTTATACGTAACTGATTACAAAGTTACTGAACACGCCTTTATTAATTATAAAGATCGATATTACTTACCTTCGGGATTGGGCTCTGAGACCGTCACAAAGTTAATTTAAATCATTTTGGCTATGGTTACTATTGGATCAGAAACTTTATAAACCTACATTATAATATGCTGTAGAATTTGATCTGATGATCGAGCTAGTTACGTATAGATATCATTTATATACATACATTTTCGAAATTAAGAAACTCAGTCTGGTACAAACTAAAAAATCATATTCAAAACATATTACTGCAAGGAAATCTCACCAGTGAGACGTCTTATAACACACATAATGTTTTATGCCTTAAAATAACACCAAACATTCCTGTTCCAAGTTAAAAACATCGGCCATGTGTT
>JADQWA010000146.1:0-44142 GCA_018344505.1 Nebria ingens riversi | reverse complement strand
TAAGATCCCGACTGTACATATGTAGAATTTATGTTGTTTTTTTTAGCTGAAGATATTCTTTTTACTTATATTATGAAAAATCTCGAAGAAGCTAAAAAGAAAATTGATTCAAATTCAACAACAGCTGAAGTAGAAGATATAGTTAAGAAATTAGAAAAATTAGATTTTCTAAAGCACTGCCAAGATGAAAGTAAAGCTGTATTATTATTTATAGATGATAAATTTGTGGTGCAGCAAGTTCCTTCTCATCTCTTAAAGACACAAATGGTATGTTGTACAATTGTTTTCATTTTTAATTAATATGTTTCTTCGTTTCACTCTGCGACATTATTAAACGTAGCATTTAGCAAGTTACCAAAAAATGGTACAATTTATCTTTTGTACCACAAAATACAATAAAAGCAAAATAACGTTACTTAACTGTAAACTGCCAATTGAATCGAGATATAGAGACGACGTGACAGTAAACAGTCAACGCCAAATAGTAGAACAATAGAACCTATAATTAATAGTAATTTATAAGGAAAATTAAATATTCTAAAAGAAAACAATGTCTTTCCTCATTTCTTTTAATTTACAACTGCTCATACGGAAAATATCTTTTTCAATTTATAATATTTTTATGTACAATTAGATTTGTATTATAAATGTATACTAACTGGCACTGGATGATTAATGTACCAACATTTTACACTTTTAAAGCCGTATTCTCCAAATAGTGTTATCAAAATGTAAGTTCCAAATTGTACTGGAAATCGGTTTAATTTCGCCGTACGTAGTATCCAAGAGCTAACGCATTAGGTCGTGTGTATTAAGTGTCTCAGATTGAAAATTTTCAATAAAAAAGTTCATCTTTCATTGCCTTGAATCCAAAAAAAATATATAACTCATATACTTGAATGTTAGTCGCCACTCGTAAGACCTCTGAAGATACTGAATGGCTTGTCACCGAATTTGGTATACATAATCAATAAATACACAATTCGTTCGCATTTTAAATCCAGTAGGCTCTTTATTTCTGGAGTTATTGGTTCTCAAAAAGGCAAAGACATTGACTTGAGAACATTTTGATTCTACCAAAAAAATTACATGAAATTCTAATATATTTTTGGTCTTGACAATTTTTTCAAAAATGAATCCCAACACCTTTAAAAAATATTTAATAATTGTCGGTTAAATTTACTGCTTCTGTATCATCCGCTAAATAGATACGTCACAATGGCGCTACCTCACCAGAGGAACCGGGCTGGTTCCTGAAAATTCTGGTTAGGTTTTGAAACGCTCTAACCTTGAATTTGACTTTTGTTTTGACATTTAATATTTGAATCTAACCTATATTTTTGAATAGGGAAGATGCACGTGTCGTTTTTATTTTTTTTAATGCAAGTTTTGAAAATTCTAGAATCACTTGGGCCGAATTCAGCACCCTTCTTTAAAGTTAAAGAAGCTTCTTTATGCATTTTAAATACGCGTCTCTAATAATTTGTATTCCACTGTCATCTTTAGTGCTAAAGAAGGCTATTTAATTGTTTATTTAATGACTAGCAACTAAACAAGGTAGAAGCATCTTTAAGCGTGTATTTAGCATTAAAATATGAATGGCTTTGTCCGAGATATTGAATTGGTTGTAAATGTTCGTGAGGGATTTGGAGTAAATCGTCATATTAGATGAAATGTTCGGGCGCGTGAAGATATTTTTGATAAATATAAATAATGATAAATTAATTAAATTGAGTTAGTGCCTTGCAAATGAAAATTTAAAAAATGCCATTCGATGTGTATTTGCATAAAAAATACCTGGTAAATATTTCATTTAATTTGATCTTGTATTAATGGAGAAAAAAAATTAAAACTATGAAAAAGTGCCTATTATGGAAGTTTTAATTTAAAAAAAAAAAAATGTCATTCGATGTGTATTTGTATTAAAAATGCATGGTAAAAATTTCATTTATTTCTAACTAGTATTATTGGAGATAAAAATAAAAAACCCCCAAAATAGGCACTTTTTCATAGTTTTTATTTTTTTTTTCTCCATTAATACAAGATCAAAATAAATGAAATTTTTATCAGGCATTTTTTATGCAAATACACATCGAATAGTATTTTTTAGTTTTCATTTGCAAGGCACGATGTTTTAGCGAACTTGATGGTTCACCTTAAAAAGCCAGAATCGTTTGACGAAAGCTGCGGTGAAATTTGAGATTGATATGATTTCCAATGAAGTCGAACCAATGGCGGCACAACGAATATATGTTCCCTTCAAGTATTGATAACATTGCGATATTTTGCGAAGATCATAATCTTTATTTGTAAATACATTTCATGAATAACATTTATTTACGACTATTAAAGGTGATTTACATGGTGTTTACCAAGCCACAATTTTTCGGATTGTGTACAAAGTTTCTCGGGCAATAGCTTCAAAACTGCCCAGATTTGTAAAAATTTAGGGCAAATTTTGCCCGTTGGCGCTTTTTTCCTGACATCTAAAATATTAGCAAAGAAATTAATTGCATACTATTAAGCACATTACATTTTCAATAAGTTATTTACAACAATACTTACGTTTATGTTAATTAATTTAATACAAATTGCACTGTCTTAACCTCAAAAACTTGTTTGACAATTGACCATTCCAGTATGACGTCATATGACGTCCACCATCTTGTCTGAGGGGCACACAAACTTGACAGCTCATATACAACAGTGTGATCTTGGAGTTATTTTCAGTTGTTCTCTTAGTATATTTATTAAAATGCCATCATTTTGTTCAGTTGTGGGCTGTGAAACTCGTGCTGAACGAGATAGAGTATCGTAAAAAGCCGGCCTCGTAATATTTATATCCTTGTAAACTCTTAAATGCCTTCAGTTGCTGACCCGTGTAAAAATTATGTGATAACACAAGGTAATTCACTAAGACAATAACTTCAATTGTAGAGAAAACACTAAAGTCTTTGCACATTTGCTTCACATCCAAACAGTACGGATTACAATAATAAATGGCAGCGATTTTTTGTTCATAACGAACAGCAACATCACCGTTAAGGTTTTTAAGGTAAGCACTTTTCTCCATTTCACCAAAATTTAATAGAAAAATCACAGTAAAATACAAAATAATAACGTTAACGTATGCAAGCAATGGTTAACAAAAGGCTTGTGTGCCCCTCAGACAAAAAGTAAATGTCGGTAAAGTTCTCCACGAAAAATCCCATCCACGAAAATTCAGTGTTACCAACCTGGCAAACCAAATTCCCCTAGATTTTTATTTCGCTTAATACACGGTTTTAAAGCTGCAATTGTGTTTCAATGTGTGTGAAATACAAATAATTAGCGATATATAATCAAAAACTGCAAGAATATTCACAGGAATAATGAAATTTCATTAAAAATGTCATGATAACAGGTGCAAACTGCGTGTCGTCCGACGTTTCCTTAATTTGCAAAAAATTGGAATGTCTCTTTTTTCTAAATTTACTATTTTCGTAATCTACATACTTCAAGCTTTAATACAATATATAAAATATGCAAATTAAGGCAGCAAATCTTTTAAAAATCTCATTCGAAATGTGACGTTCCACATGACAGACCACTTGAGGCTATATTCTGTCTACACATTTGATTCGTATTAACTTTAATAATTCTGTAAAACATTATGAAAATTACATTGCAAACAATAAAAACTATGTTTTCAACAATTTCGCTTTTGTTTATATAAAAAAGAATAAAAGTTATCCACGAATTCCACAAATGTCAGTTGAAATGTGGGTGTAACCTGACTTGACCGTCTAGCAATATTTGATTAATTTTTGAATAATCTGAGTATTATTTTGTAAAAAGTTATATGTTTTCATAATATAGACACTTTAGGCTTTCAAAGATGATATAATACACGAGAATTCACCGCGTATTAATTACGAAATTCATTAAAATAGAAAAAGGAGATTATGCAACTTCGTACATTACCGCAATTTGCGAAAAATCTGAATGACTCTTTTTTTAAAGGGAATTATTTTCGGAATGTACATACTATAAGCTTCAAGAAAATGTATAAAACATGTAGACTAATGGATTCAACGAATAAAAAAAACGACTTAAAATATGACGTAGCCTAAGAAGAACCAAAAGTTATTTATTTCTATGCAATCAATAAGATCCCGTTGTAAAATCAATATGATTTCATAATCTGCATACATTAGGCTATGCAATATTTTATTAATTTTTGAATAATCTAAGCATTCTTTTGTAAAAAGTTATATGTTTTCATAATATAGACACTTTGAGCTTTCAAAAATGATTTAATACACAGAAATTCACCGCGTATTAATTGCGAAATTCATTAAAATAGAAAAAGGAGATTACGCAACTTCGTACATTACCGCAATTTGTGAAAAATCGGAATGACTTTTTTTAAAGGGAATTATTTTCGGAATGTACATACTATAAGCTTCAAGAAAATGTATAAAACATGTAGACTAATGGACTCAACGAATAAAAAAAAACCCGATTTAAAATATGACGTATCCTATGAAGAAGAAAAATAAGGTCGTTGAGTCCATTAGTCTACATGTTTTATACATTAGTTAGAATAACATTGAAAGATATTAGTATTCTGCACAACTTTTGTTTGAAACATTTCTTCAAAAAGTACCAGTTACAAGATCTTATCTTATTGATATTGCCATAGTTACGTAGGTATGGGAAATCATATATAATAAATCGCATCTACTATGCATGTCAATTGTTTTAAATATTCCAATATTTTGACATTTACCATTTATTATCAGTGTCACAAATAAGTTTAGTGAAAAACCGTTACAAGGGTTAGTAAATAATTTAAAATATTATATATAAATATTTTCTCTGGTTTAAAGTTAATTTAAAACTAAAAAATGCCCGGCCATAATAATTTTTAATAATATGTAATGAATAATAATATTTTCTTTATACTACTATAAAATCCAACATTTAAAATCTGAATTACATATCGTATGTTTTCTTTGCAAATCTGACAATAAACAAACTTTACACTTTTATTGGACAATGAATGAAAATATTTTCAGAACAGATCAAGAAAACCCTTTCGATGAACTATCTGGAACTATCCTTCAGCGGTTATGCTTTTTTTTTATACAGACGTCAGTGGCCCTCCTAAGACTCACTTTTACCCATTTTAAATCTAATATACATATTAAGTCAATAATTGTTTTAGCCTTTACTATATGAAACGACATTTAAAAATAAAATAAAACAAACTATGTATTTTGTTTCATGTGATCATTTATTGATTACTATAGTTTCACCAACACAGTGGCATCTTCAGATCTTGTGATCTGAAGATGCCACTGTGTTGGTGAAACTATAGTAATCAATAAATGATCACATGAAACAAAATACATAGTTTGTTTTATTTTATTTTTAATATACATATGTTTTTTTTAGAAATCTGACAATAATCTAACTTTACAATTTTACTGGACATAAGGAATGAAAATATTTTCTTTTAAATTTAAACATTTTATATTTTAATTTATTGAGAAGAATGACATCATTCTCCCATGGTCTTTTTTTGGCCAAGATTAGGACATTGGAAGTAGATAATGTGGTTATTTTATTACTAGATGTTGGCGCACATTGCAAGCCATTGCTGTGTTGTGTTCTGATCTGTCATTTGACTTTTCTAGTTTTGTTTATACGTTTCAAACTTTTCAATACGCTTAATTTTTTCAAATCAGTCTTTCAAGACTACTGTGTATCAGTTTTGTTTACGAACGAGGTCAAACTTATTAAAAATGGATTAAACTGAGTCTTTCGTTGGCAATCAGACAGTTGCAACGAAATACATAGGAAGCATACTCTACGAAGGGATTTGCCACTTAAGCCAGGGCAAAGTTTAGGTTGGTGGGGGAGGGGGAGTAGATCAAGAAAACACATTCGATGAATTATCTGGATATATCCGTCAGCGGTTATATGTTTTTTTTACTAAACGTCAGATTGCCAACTAAAGACTCAGTTTTACCTAAAAATGACCAAATACCACACGTAACAAAATTATTTCTTTATTTTTACTTGATTGGCAACATTGTTAAAATGGAAGGGGAAGCGAAAAATTCAAAAATCTAGCGTTAAATTTCAAATCTGAATAAATATTTAATCAAGGAACATATAATGTAAATGTTTTAAAGTAATTTTATGCATTATATACTTATAATAATAGTACAAAAAAATTATGTAAACGTTCTTTTCGCCATAGCAAAAGTATGCATCTTCCCTATTGTGGAAATAGAAAGATACTGGCAATGTTTAGTGACTTTATTTTATCGGTCCTAATTACTTATGCATATTTATTATAAATATTAAAATTTATTTATGTAAATAAGTAAATATAATAGTAACAAAAAAACATCGGCCATGTCTTGGCCCTAAACTTTCTTTTACGTAGTCAGTATATTTATATTTGATAGTATATAAATAAAATAGGAACAAGAAAGGTGAAAAAACGTCTTAATTCCACAACGTTCTATAATTCAATTGATGAATACGACCGGTTTCGACCATTTAATAGTCATCATCAGGTAACCGGCGAGACTACCTGATGATGACCATTAAATGGTCGAAACCGGTCGTATTCATCAATTGAATTATAGAACGTTGTGGAATTAAGACGTTTTTTCACCTTTCTTGTTCCTATTTGAAACAATCCACAACAGAGTTATTACAATCATATAAATAAAAATATAAAATGTTTAAATTTCAAAAAAATATTTTCATTCATTGTCCAATAAAATTGGAAATTCCGAAGAAAACATATGTATTTTAGATTTTAAATGTTGGATTTTCATTAAATATTATTAAAAATGATTATGGCCGGGCATTTTTTTTCAAATTAACTTTAAACCAGAGAAAATATTTATATATAATATTTTAAATTATTTACTAACCTTTGTAACGCTTTTTCACTAAACTTATTTGTGACACTGACAATAAATGTTAAATGTCAAAATATTATTTATATATATATATATATATATATATATATATATATATATATATATATATATATATATATATTAACTTAGGATTTGTATATGCCTGGGAGGAAAACCTCCTATTTTTGAAAAGCATATTCAAACAGGAAGTGCATGTTTACTTGAGTCACTTTTTGCATATCTTCGAAACGGCTGCGCTTACAGTAAAAATAGTTAGAATAAAATTGAAAGATATTAATCATTTGAACAACTTTTGTTAGAAACATTTCTTCATCTCTTGGTTGGGTACAACTATACAAACTTCGTAAATGAGTCTATCACTACAAAAATGTGCTGATAACTCTTTTTCGTTGAAGGCATTGGTCCAATGTGGTAAATGTCAAATGGAACATCTTGCGCAATTGAATGCAGAAAACCTTTCTTCTTCCCTGTTTTCCGTTCAGCCACGATGCAAGCCATGCAATTACGTATAACCTTTTTGACTTTTGATTGCCTATTGAATGCATTACTGAACCAATATTCTTCTTTGAGGAGCTGAATTGTCTTTGCATTCGCGAAATGACTATGTACGTCCATATATTTGTTGAACTAAGGATGTTTGCATTAATTTCGGCACAACTATCAAGTTTTCATCAATCACCACCTTGCATAGTATTCCATTGATCATGTCGTATCCATCTACTTTCTTCTCATGAATTTGGTTTCGAAGTTTCTTACATTCTTCGTCTTCTTCTTGATTTAATCGGATTCTAGTTCGAACTCCAGATTCGCATTCTTCGATCAACATAGCCGATGGTAACGGATGTCGACTTAAGGCATCCACATGCCGCATATTGTTACTTATACAATGAATAATCTTATAACGAAAATCCTCTAAGTAGAATGCTCATCTGGCCACCTGCGCCACTTTTCTTCATGGTTTGTGTAAATGCCTTACAATCCGTAACTATTGTGAAAGATATTCCGATCAAGTAAACCCTGAACTTTTTCAAAGCCTTGACAATCGCCAAAACGTCCAATTTATGGCTGTCGTATTTCTCTTCAGCTGACGTTGTTTTTCCGATGGCATCGTAAACTGGATTGAAGATCCCGTCTTCGCTGTCCTTTTGCAATAAGATTGCTCCGAAGCCTAAGGCAGAGGCATCTGTGTGTAATTCTGTTTCTGCTGTTGGTCGATATAAATGAAGTATCGGCATCTCGCTCAGAGATTTCTTCAACGGATTGAACTTCTCCTGTTCTTCTACGAAATTAAACCTTGTTCCTTCTTTTTTAATAAGTCTGACAACGGTCGCGCTATAAACGAGTATTGCGGCACAAATTTTCATAATAACTTGTCAACCCAAGAAAACTGAATCGCTCGTACGTTTGTTGGTTTCGGGAAATGGTTTACGCCATCTGTCTTTTTTTTTACCAGTAGAAACCTTTCCACTCTCTATTATGTATCCTAAATAGTTCACGCTACTCTTTAAAAATTTACACATTTTCCAATTAAATTGTAATCCATGATCGCTTGATGTTTCTAGAACTAAATGCAGCCGTGATAGTCCATCTTGGCAGTTTTTTGAAGATATAATAATATCGTCCATATATACGATCACTGTATTAAATTTCATGAGCTCGCGGAAAACCGCGTGTATATACTTTACGAAGTACGCCGGCGAGTTACAAAATCCAAACGGCATTTTATTCAATTCATTGGATCCTCCCGGAATACTGAACGCCGTATATTTTCTATGTTCTTCCTCTATCGGTACATAGAAAAACCATTTTGTAAATTCATCGTCGTATATATCTTCGCGTCTTGTGGCTGATCAATCTGGTCTTCAAT
This sequence comes from Nebria ingens riversi, assembly GCA_018344505.1. Classification (NCBI taxonomy): domain Eukaryota; kingdom Metazoa; phylum Arthropoda; class Insecta; order Coleoptera; family Carabidae; genus Nebria; species Nebria ingens. Next base: position 35,328 of record JADQWA010000146.1, on the reverse strand, counting down.
TAAAGTCTAAGGGAAACGAATCTTCACTGCCTTCTGATTGAGTTTTCTATAATCCACACATATCCTCGTTTTACCATTTTTCTTTTTCACACTATCGGACTGGCAAAATCAGAAGTCGAGGATCGAATTATACCTGCGTCTAACCATTCACAAATTTGAAAATAAACTTCTTTTTTCTCAGATATTGCTAATCTACGCGCGGGCTGATATACTGGAACATCTTCTGTTAAAACGATACGCATCTCTACCTTTACATCTTTTATTCCCGTAGCGTTATAGTTGTTAATAAGATGTTCTAATTCCATTTTGATTTTTTCCTGATTAATGTGTGATAAGTCAATTGTATTTTGTTCTATTACATCGATTTTGTACACTTCTAGTACGTCAATTTATAATTTTCAAAATGCTTACTACACCTTTTATATTCACTTCAACTTCATTTAAAAAGTCAGTTCTTATAAGTATTCCGTGTAGGATCATCGTATCAGTTACAACATGTACCGCTATGTTATACACTTCTGAATCAACACAAATGTCTATTCGCGCATCACCTAGCGTCGTGTTTTCTATAGAACCGACTTCACGAAATTGAATACTTCGATTTCCAAGAGCTGGGGATCCGATCATCTTGTATTCATTTTCGCGAATTAAGCTAATGTCGCTACTAGAATCTATCAACGCGATCAATTGCATTCCATCTACAAAAATGTCTTTTTCGCACTTGTTCGTTCTAGAATGTACGATGTTACAGTTTTTATTCGTTTCTACGACCTTAGAATTTACCGAACAATTCGACGCAACGTATTTATTACAACGGAAGCACTTTGGATCTTGGGCTTTACTCGCACCCTCATTTGATGTATGCCCAGTCTCGCCACAATTAAAACACCTTATAATCCGTTTGTCGTAGTATCTCGAAGCGTTGCCTTTGAAAATCTTAGTCTGATCGCCTCATTGTGTTTTCGATGGCGCAACCTTTTTTTTTACTTTTCTATCTTCCTTGCACGACTTTTTGATTCTTTCGTAAAATTTTAATTGTTCTTTTAATTCACTAAAACTCTTCGCACTGTATAACATTGTTTTATTATTAACGTCTTCTAAAATTCCGCCAATGATATAGTGAAACAGTGCCTGTTCTTCGATTGATCCTCTTGAAGCTATCTCCTTCATAGCTAAATAGTATTCTTGTACTCGTTTATCTTTTCTCATTTTCCTTTCGGCCAGCAGCTGATGCAGATCGGCGCTGTGCATTTTCGATGAAAACTCGTTTGTTAAACAATCCTTCAGTTGTTCCCAACTTTTCATGACACCTATTGCTTGGATGACTTTTTTTCGCTAATCCAGGGAATGATATTTAGCGGATAATTTGTTGTTGCTCTAGGCGAATTTCATCACATTTCTACGTTGCCTGGTACTTGAACTTCTTCTTCGTCGTGATGTGACTTTCGTCGTCATCTTCGTCTTGATGTGTCAAACTATCTAAATTCATTATGGCTGCAACTATGGTACGTCTAATTAGCTCTTTCTTACCTGTATAATCCAAACCAAATACATTGCAGCTAGAAATTAGATCACCTATGAACAGGCCGCTGGCATATTCCATTTTTGCTCGAAACTCTGGATAATCTTCACGGAATTTAAATCCAGGAAATTCGCGTAGTCTTTGTCTATTCCTTCTGTCGCCTTCCTCTTCAAAAAGGATTTTATGCAAGGCCACTATTGCTCCTCGCGAAAGATGGTTAAATGAATGAACACATATATTTGTACATGTTTTAATATAATGAACAAGTCTCTTAAAATTTTCAGGCAAGCCAAATCAACTTTTCAAAGTGCCACGTCAAAAACAATAAATTATCCACAACAACCTTTTTTGTTACTAAAAGTCTACTCCATGCTTAAATATTTTATTATACCACATGATTGTTTAAATTTGTTTTCAATGATTCAAATGTGTTATTTTATAATCGGTGTTTTTGTATTCATGAAAGATAAGTACACATATCAAATAAGTAATTAATATATTTCTGCTTCACATGAAATAATATGTTTTACTGTTTTTATTTTCACATAGATAAATATGATACGCAGATTGCGGTTTGAGCTTGACAGCACAATATTTACCATGATTCCATCACATATCCCTACCACTAATTATTATAATTAATTTTCCAATTAATTTATATTGCAGTGATTTAAACTACAAATACTGTTGTAATTTTTTATGTAGAATGATATGACATTAAAATAGAAAAATTGGCAAAATCGCTATTATAACAATATATCATGATGCACATATTAATCACTATTTTTACAAAACTTTTTGGAACTCAATATCTGCTGAAGTATACAGCTTATCGGATATGATATGCGAGCAGTTCTACACTTAGTTATGTATTCGAGTAAAATTTCTTCTTCTGTTCTGATAAATCATATTTGTGTTGTACCATGTTTGCTTAAATGTTACCAGAAGATCGTTAACTGCCACTCAAACCACCAGTTATCTTACCGAGTGCGCACGAAAGAAAATATGAAGTAAAATAAATTTTGACATGTGCTGTCAGTCTAGAACACGTAACCTGTTTTAAATCAGTAATATTTGTAATTAGTAATAATAATGAATTTATACGACGGCGACGACGAAGAAATATTACATTTTATTTTTGTTAATATTAATATTCGAAAACAATATACAGTCCGAGAAAGATGTTAGAATATTGAAAAATTGGATGAATCAGAGTTTTTCATCAGATTTCGAATGACGCAGAATATAGTATTTGATTTATTAGAAAAAATTCAAGACCAATGATTGTTTTATGAGATAGATATTACCCACAACTTAAATTAAAATAGTTTTCCAAATTATCCCAAATTTTGCCTTTTTCTTTCCAAGAGACGGAATCAGTTTTTTATTAGATTCTATTACTTTTTTGTACTTATAAACTAATTTGATTAATTTTGTCACTTCTGAGCTGGTGAAATTAATAGATCTTTCTCTTGTTTTATTGACATCACCCATTTTTAACTCGCCATACGTAGTGCATAATTTGTCTGTAACATTTTTGGATTAAACATTTTCATTTATCGCCCTGACTCCGAAAATCTAAATATGGCATGTACTTGGTAACATGTTTGGCACACATATTGTGTAGCTGCTCGTTTACTCGCGATCATTATAAATATTTTGTTTATTTATTCAGAAATTCTCCATACCAAAATTTAACGCAACCAATACTAAACAGCCCGCCGAATATGTACTGTTTATAATATTCAAGATATAAAATGGATATCTTCGATTGATTACGTTATATTGTCATTGTTGATTTGATTGTTACTTTGATCATTTTAATTGTAACACAAATATTGTTTATGTATTCAGAAACTCGCGATGTCTAACTTTAGGCATTGGCACAGCCAATGCTTGTTCTAGATATAACCAACACAACACTACTTCCTAAACAAACACAACGAAAATAATAACCTAACTTCTTTAAATAATGATGGCAGCTACCAACTTTTTAAAACTAACACAATATTCAACTATCAGTTTGTTATTAGTCAGATAGCTATCAGGGAATAAAATATCATGGAACAACCTAAAAATTATATTCTCCCGATAACGAAGTGGAATAAGTTTATTTAGCAAATAGTAAACTATGACTTTATCTGAACTTGGAACAAGCGGCCCTTAATGTACCAAATTTTATTGGATATCTTCAAAGCAGAAGTAGCGACCAATGTGTATCTACATATATAAGTTATAAATATTTATGGAATCAAAGCAAATTTATGCGAAAGATTTTTCAATCCTGAGTTTGTTACATACATACATATTTGCATACGGTGAATTAAAACATCGGCCATGTGTTGGCTCTAAACTTTCTTATACGTAGTCAGTATATTTTGATTTGATAGTATATAAATTAAATATAAAATGTTTAAATTTAAAAGAAAATATTTTCATTCATTATGTCCAGTAAAATTGTAAAGTTAGATTATTGTCAGATTTCTAAAAAAACATATGTATTTTAGATTTAAAATGTTCGATTCTATAGTAATATACAGAAAATATAATTATTCATTACACATTATTAAACATCGGCCATGTGTTGGCCCTAGATTTTCTTTTACGTAGTCAGTATATTTAGATTTGATAGTATATAAATAAAAATATAAAATGTTTAAATTTCAAGAAAATATTTTCATTCATTGTCCAATAAAATTGTAAAGTTAGTTTATTGTCAGATTTCCAAAGGAAACATGTATTTTAGATTTTAAATGTTGGATTTTATAGTAGCATACAGAAAATATAATTATTCATTACATATTATTAAAAATTATTAAGGTCGGGCATTTTTTAGTTTTCAAATTAACTTTAAACCAGAGAAAATATTTATATATACTATTTTAAATTATTTACTAACCTTTGTAACGGGTTTTCACTAAACTTATTTGTGACACTGACAATAAACGTTAAATGTCAAAATATTTGAATATTTAAAACAGTTGACATGCATAGTATATATGATTTATTATTTATAATTTTACATACCTATGTAACTATGGCCAATATAAATAGGATAATAGCAATTTTCTCGTAACTGGTACACTTTTTGAAGAAATGTTTCAAACAAAAGTTGTTCACATCATTAATACATTAGGGAAAATAACTTCTTGGGTATGCAGTCTGAATTTATTTATTAATTTTAACTCAACGTTTCGACATCACATATGTCGAAACGTTGACTTAAAATTAATAAATAAATCCAGACTGCATACCTAAGAAGTTACTTTTCCTAATTTAAATTTAAGATTTGTATATAGCTCGCCAAAAAACCTCGTCTTTTTAAAAAGAATATTCAAATCGGAAGTGCATGTTTGCTCTAGCCTGTTTTGTAGTTTCTGCAATATCTTCGAAATGGCTACACTTTCAGAAAATATAACTACATTGATAATGAGAGATATTCATATTTCGTACAAATTTAGTTAAAGGCTGCGATTGAAATACAGGTAGTCGCTTAAATACTGGTGTAAACTTTACATTCTTAATTCGAGTATATATTTTTACTTTCTTTTACGAAGTAATAAGTAAGTATTGTAATCATGAAAAAAAAACTCGTGTTTTAACGGAAATAAACCTTTTTACCTTCCTTGAATCGAGCCTGCCTATTTATGGAATGACGTGTGTTTGTGTGTATGGGTGTGTGTATGTATGTGCTCTACAGCCTACACTGTTGAAGATAATTATGAATCTTTAAACTTAAGATTTGTACATGCCTGGGAAGAAAACCTCCTATTTTTGAGAAGCATATTCAACCCGAAGTGCATGTTTACTTGAGTCACTTTTTGTATATCTCCGAAACAGCTGCACTTACAGTAAAATAGTTAGAATTAATGTTAGAGATATTAATATTTTGAACAACTTTTGTTTGAAACATTTCTTCAAAAAGTGTACCAGTTACGAGAAAATTGCTATTGAAATTCTGCCTTGTCTTAATTATATTGCCATAGTTACACAAGTATGGAAATTTATATATAATAAATCGCATCTACTATGCATGTCAACTGTTTTAATTATTCAAATATTTTGACATTTAACATTTATTGTCACAAATAAATTTAGTGAAAAAGCGTTACAAAGGTTAGTAAATTATTTAAAATATTATATGAAAATATTTTGTAAAGTTTAAAGTACATTTGAAAACTTTAATGGATTTTGACAAATCTACACATGCGCTAGTTTTGTAAAATGTGTCTGCATGAATGAACTTCATTCATAAATTAAATAAATATAAAATAATAGTCAAATTAGAATTAAATCCAAATTAAATGTGCCTGCATGAATCCGGCATAACTTTACAATTTAAGGACATAATGAATGAAAATATTTTCTTGAAATTTGAACATTTTATATTTTAATTTATATACTATCTAATCAAATATACTCACTACGTAAAAGAAAGTTTAGGGCGAACACATGGCCGTTGTTTTTAAAGTATTGTATGAATAATTTTTAATACACTTGATGGTAGCAACATGATGATTATAATTATTTTTCAAAAACAATATACAATTATTATTTTATATATATATATATATATATATATATATATATATATATTAACTTGTTTGAAAAATAATTATAATAATCATGTTGCTATTGACAACTCAAGCTATCAGATACGCAGTCTGGTGGCAAAAAAAAAACTATTGAATGAAGGCAGGTAGTGGTGTGATTGTACTGTAAAGCATACGGTTTATATCACACTTTATTTGTTATTTTTAATATTAAAATGAAAGCACTTATTAAATGAGGAAAAAATAATATTACGTGTTGCGTGTATGGATGTAACTCACGAATGTGCCGTGAACGCCGTTTAAGTTTTCATATATTCCCGAAAATTCGCCAGCTAAATATCACAATAACCTCACATGCCGGTGTGTTGTTCAAAAAGGGATCGACTTAAAGCTTAGGAATACTTTCTCAGATCAGGAAATGAGAGAATGTTCTCGTCATTTTACAAATAAAGATTGTTTTTCCGGGTTTATAATTTTGTATGCGAAAGCAATTTAACACATTTCAGAAAACACGTAAAATATATGGATATTAGCAAATAAACCGTTCTGTTAGAAGATACGAACAATGATTGTTAACCCTTTATATTTAGGCGGTCAAAAAGAATAGAAATGAAATGCAAGATAATATTTAGCAGCTACTGGATAAGTTCTTATTTGCGGACTCGCGTTCTTATCATTATTTATTCTTGCCTACAATAACATTTCTAGAATGTGACAACGCTTCATGGTGTTTAAACATTTCACGAACACTTAACTCTTAATGACAATTAATTTTAACAATTAAAATTAAGATATAAACATAAAATTAAGATATAAACATAAAATTTTAACCAAATTTCATTGTTAATTACATTTACATGCCTTCACTTATCCGCCATTTATCGCAGCGCACCATCGGTAAGTTCAGTTGACAATACCACCAAAAGTATTAAAATTTATTCAGAGAAAATTCCTCAAAAATACTTAAAAAGTGTACCATAGTTACGTAGCTATAGAAATATGTATTTAATAAATCATATGCCAATATTTTAACAGGTATATGAAATAAATTACATGAAATAGTGTTTCAAGAGTTAGTGATATATTAAAAATATTGTAGCATGGAAGAATATATTCTGTTAGGTATTTAATTTATTTGAAAATACTAAATTTCCGGTCATAATTATTACTAATATAATATGCTGAATAGGTAAATCTAGAATTTTTCAAAATTTGTATGTACCTAAAAATACCTACTACATATAAGAAAGTCTTATGCGAGATACGGTAGATGTTTTCATGATTGTGTTAGACACGTACGGATTATTAAATAATACGCGTGTATTGATATAGAGAAGATAGAAATCAATTTTATGCATGTTACAAATAAGTCTTTTTTTGTAAAAAAATTATTAATATTACTAGGGTAGCCATCACATTTATACTTCTAAATTATTTAGTAATATGTAATTTTTATTTTATACTCAGGTATGGGACGCATTGATTCCTAAATTAGGTATACCAGCTTTACTTACTGAATTATCGCGTTTGAATCGGCTTGGTTTTCTCAAAGAAAATTCACCCACATTACAAAAAATAAACGATGTGTTTTCTGATAGTAAAATATGTCAACAACATGATATTCAGCCTGCGCAGGTGCTCGTCTACTTAAAAACTTTTGAAAGGGGAAAGTAAGTTTGACTAAAGTTGTAATTTTTGTTTCTTAATACATTATATATGTTTACATACTAAAATAAAATATATATTCTATATTGGAAATTATAACGCTGATGCTCTTCGGACTCACAAATTTTAAAAATGTTACGCCAAAAATTATATTTCATCTTTTATCTACAAAATCGATGAATATAAAAAAAAAATTATATTAAATATTTATTTTAAATTTAAATCCCGGAACCGACTTTTAATAATCGGTACTTTAGTACTTGATGTTCCCCGAACCGGTTCCTGGTATCTTAAATTGAATACCCGAAACCAATTATCCAGATCCGTGTGTTTCAATGCCAAATTTTTATGAAATCAAATTAAAATGACGGGTATTGCAGAGTTAGATAGTTTCCCTAGCTGTTCGTTCGTGGTTCCTTAATCGTCTATTTTGTAAAGTTTGTTGTTTAAATTGTGCGATTGGTATATTTATATAAACTGAGAAAAATCGATGAAGGTTTGAAAAACGTAGACACTGTTGCATTTTATATTCACCTTTTATTTTTTTACACGCGTCCGCTTACACACGATAATCCAGAAACAATACATTATAACTTGTCCTACGTAATAAACCGTTAATCAGATCATAATAGTTTTACATTTTACAAGGGTGAGATTCCGTAATTTCACTTGTTATGATTTGAACTAGTTATTTATCAATTGAAATTATCAACTAGAAAGTAAATGCGCGATTATGTAACTTCAATCGCTATTTTTGATTGGTACATACGTAACAATTGAAGCAAAGTGCACTTTACACACTTACAAAATGTTAATTTCTACCAATCACAGTACCATATTTTATTTTTCCGGCTATCTGTTGGTAGATATTCGTACTATTTCTGAAGTCTTTCTGTTTATGATCAGCTGTAATATACACACTGAAATATATAATAACTGGAAGGGGCACTGCCAGAGCAACCCATGAGTGTAAAACGGGCCGAGATAGCATGATATAGGAGGGTATATGTTTCTCTTTCCCACACTTCTGCGCATGCGCATTAGTGACGAAGCCACGTTATATACGGCATACGGACAACTCGCTTCGAGTAACTCGCACCGCACAATTCGCTTTGCCCAACTGGTACCCGGACAACTGGTTCCAAGCTAACTCGCACCCGAGCAAGTCGCTCCTAGCAACCCGTTCCGCACAACTGGTATCCGGACAACTGGTTCCCGGGCAACTCGCTCCCACGCAACTCGTTCCCAACAACTCGTTCCCGGGCAACTCGTTCCCGCCGCAACTGGTTCTCGGACAACTCGTCCCCAACAACTGGTATCCGGTCAATTCGTTCCGGTAAGTCGTTTCCAGCAACTGGTACCCGGGCAATTGACATCTTAGTATCTATATACATGTCCTTTGTGCCAGCAGAAAATGCAAATAAATCTAGAACACACATATTATTTATAATAATGTATGTAATAATATATTATTCAATTTGCAATTCTATTGTTGTTGTATTATACAGCAATACATTAGTAATTAATAATATATAGAAAAACTGTGAGTAAACCCAATTATTGTTGTGCAGATAAATTTAAAAAAAATACACTGATACATAATTATAATATTATCATTCATTCAATCGAAGGATTTACAGGCCGAAGTGCTCTTGGGATCTCAGGAGTACATGCCCAACAGAACAACAATGAACAATAATATTCATTCTAATTCAAGTTACTTTAAGTAATATATTTGGACAATTTTGAAGAGGATAGAAACATTGAATTATTATAAAATATTATTTTTAATATATGTTTGTATCATATAGCAGAAATCATAAATCATTTTTACTATATTCTATATATACGAAGTAATAAGTATGCCAGTTGAGTTGATACTTTTATAATAATGTAAACATGGAAAAAAAATTTTTTACATATTTTCGAAACGATTTCTTTGGCATCACAACTGCCACATTGCCATGCAAATTAAACATTTGTTGTGCAATTATTTGCTGTGGATGCTCCTGCGTCGTCAGTGTTCGTTCTTTTATATTCTAAAATTAATTAATTAATATCTATTATGTTTTGTATATATTATTTATTATAATACGTGCAGTATGTAGTACATAATTTAAGCAAATATATTTATACTTACATCCATAACTGCTAGGGCTTCGCCTCTAGCCGCAATAGGAGCATGAGTGTAGGCTACAACTCTTTTTGTAAATCATTGGTGACACTATTCACCCAAATTCTCCTTTTGCACTGGCTTCGTTTTTCACACAAAATAAATACAATTAACTCCATTCGCGGTTTTTTTACAAAAATTGTATAAATACCCTTCCATTACCAGTTTTGCTTAACCTCTCTGTATGGTAACAAAATTTGCAGCCATTTCAAAAAAAAATTGTAATACAGGCTAAAAAATTAAATGAACTAAACCAAATAATACCCCGTTTTGGTACTATTTGAAACCACTAGCATATTGTTGGCGAGACGGGACCACACTACGCCGCCGTAATAAAAGAAATTGTCTACAACAATAAGCAATCAAACCAAATCTGGAAATTTCAACAATGAACATCTTAATATTAAATTTACAACCTCCATACGTTTTTCTAATCAATAAAGTAAATTCAAATGTACAATTATATATAATAAATAATAATATTGTTATTCCATATCTACAGTTTTTAATTATTTATCTCCACAGTAATAATTAGTTTTATTGGCAAAAGATAAGCCTACTCCTAAAGACGACCGTTTAAAAGGCGATGATTAAACGTATAAGCATTAAATAATCGCTTTAACAAATGCGCCTCTTTTTTAATAGTCATCATGTGGTATGCACGCCTTTTTGAATGCGCTATAGTGTATGCGCATCAATATTCATATAAATGATAATATTTAATTATGTATCAGTGTATTTTTTAAATTTATTCTGCACAACAATAATTTGGTTTACTCACAGTTTTTCTATATATTATTAATTACTAATGTATTGCTGTATAATACAACAACAATAGAATTACAAATTTGAATAATATATTATTACATACATTATTATATAATAATATTATAAATAATATGTGTTCTAGATTTATTTGCATTTTCTGCTGGCACAAAGGACATGTATATAGATACTAAGATGTCAATTGCCCGGGAACGAGTTGACCGAGGTACAGTTGCTGGAAAACGAACTTACCGGGAAACGAATGACCGGATACCAGTTGTTGGGGACGAGTTGTCCGAGAAACCAGTTGGGCGGGAACGAGTTGCCCGGGAACGAGTTGTTGGGAACGAGTTGCGTGGGAGCGAGTTGCCCGGGAACCGTTGTCGGATACCAGTTGTGCGGAACGGGTTGCTAGGAGCGAGTTGTTCGGGTGCGAGTTAGCTTGGGAACCAGTTGTCCGGGTACCAGTTGAGCGTAAACGAGTTGTGCGGAGCGAGTTATTCGGTGCGAGTTATCCGCAAACCGTTATATACAGTATCGTAAGAAAGTGTTAGAAGTGCAGAGAATATGAAATATATTTGCTTAGCTTAGGCTTAGATGGTTATTGAGAAAAATAAAATGTTGAAGCATTGCTGCGTGGAATTCCTACGTTAACAAATCACCTATTTAATGAGCTAAACAGTCAATGATATATACTATTTATAACTACTGTTTTACTTGCCAAGCGGACTGTACGACAGAGAGAGAGGTATACTCACCCTGTGATTCTCGGCTCGCAGCGAGCACACAGTAGCCATTCCAGTTATTATATATTTCAGTGATTGTACAGCATTTAAATATTGTGGTTATGTGCAGTTTCAATTAATTATTCTTGTGTTCGTTTTGCTTTTAATAAAACTCGCAGCTTCATTAATAATTAAATTGCATTTCGCTAGATCTTTTAATTATAATTCGTTAGGTTACGTAAGTGTTTTACTTTCTTTTACGAAGTAATAAGTAAGTATTGTAATCAAGAAAAAAAAACTCGAAATTTTAACGGAAATACACCTTTTGACCTTCCTGATCGAGTCTCACTATTTTTGGAATGACGTGTGTGTGTGTGTGTGTGTGTCTTTCTCTCTCTCTCTCTCTCTCTCTCTCTCTCTCTGTCTGTGGAGCCTGTAAGCGCTCTACAGCCTACACTGTTGAAGATAAAATTATGAAACCTTAAACTTAAGATTTGTATATGCCTAAGAGGAAAACCTCCTATTTTTGAAAAGCATATTCAAACCGAAAGTGCATGTTTACTTAAGTCACTTTTTGCGTATCTCCGAAACGGCTGCACTTACAGTAATAATAGTTAGAATAAAATTGAAAGATATTAATGATTTGAACAACTTTTGTTTGAAACATTTCTTCAAAAAGTGTACCAGTTACGAGGAAATTGCTATTATCCTATTTATATTGCCATAGTGACATAGGTATGGGAAATGATATATAATAAATCGTATCTACTATGCATGTCAACTGTTTTAAATATTCAAATATTTTGACATTTAACATTTATTGTCAGTGTCACAAATAAGTTAGTGAAAAAGCGTTACAAAAGTTAGTAAATAATTTTAAATATTATATATACATATAAATGCCCGGCCTTAATAATTTTTAATAATATGTAATGAATAATTATATTTTCTTTATACTACTATAAAATCCAACATTTAAAATCTAAAATACATATGTTTTCTTTGGAAATTCTGACAATAAACTTAATTTACAATTTTATTGGATAATGAATGAAAATATTTTCTTGAAATTTAAACATTTTATATTTTTATTTATATACTGTCAATTCTAAATATACTGACTACCTAAAAGAAAGTTTAGGGCCAACACATGGCCGATGTTTTAATAGGTTAATCTACAAATGAAATATATTTCTATAAATGCTAACATTTTCTCATATTGGATTTTCGTGGTTTTCCGAACTTTTTTCCAAGACACTATCAATAATTGTTATTATATTAAGTTATGAGCTACATTAACAATTATTTTAAAATATTAATAAATAATGAACAAAAACTAATAGCGCTATTACTAAATATGATACTCATTTAGTTTTCTACATTCAAAAATATGCATACTTATGCCCGTATTCATAACAGTTCTTTAAACTTTAACGAATCGTTATCTTGAAACGAACGTTAAAATTGCAGTTTTGGTATCCATAAAGACCTGTAACGCTTAATGATCGTTAAATATTTCTTTAAACGTAACTACCAGATTTTTGCTCATTAGAGACAGTAACGGCTCGTTTATGGGACATTAACATACAACACAACAAAAATAATGATTTCAAGTGAGAAATCTATCTCATTTTTCTTTACTTTCATTACCCTTTTTTAGAGGAATCTGCGGAACAAGTGTATAACAGCCTTTCGGCTGAAGTGCGTACAAATTGGGAACAAACATGTGATGCACTAAAGACAACTTTTATTCCCGAAGATGATAGCATAGAATAACGTTTCTGGACGAGGCAGCAACTACCTGGTGAAACGATCGCAACCTTTGCTGTTGTGTGGAGATAATTAGGTGAAAATGCATTCACCGAATACAGTGAAGTGAGCTGGGAGAAGTTTTTGGTACAACAATTTTTTCGTGGGCTTATAACAAATCGATTGCTATAGAAGCCGCCCGAAGAAATCCAGCTAATCTAGTCGCAGCTATTGCCGCTGCTTAAGATGCATTTCAGGTACAAAAAAGAGCTAATGAAATTCAGCAAGTATACATTCCAGATTCTATGCTGTATCTCTCGGCGAGCATGACTAGTGTATCGAGAGAGGGAGGGCAAATCTGCGCGGCGAGCTATAACTCCGCGCAAGAGATCAAAGAGTTGCATGAAGAAGTCGCTAAATTAGCTGCAACAGTGCGGACCCTGTCCATAAAATCGCGACAAGTAAGATATGAGGACCAAGAAAGTGGGGAAGATGCATCAGTTTCTTTCCACCCACCACGGATGGTTAGACGTGACAGAAATCAAAGAAGGAATTACCGGACCAGCCCGCATCGGCAAAACTACCAACGAGCGTCTTTGTTATGAATGTGTAAGACAGGGATATTTCGCGCGTGAATGTCCTAATCGGCTGAACCGACAAAAGAAATCGGGAAACTAGCCAAGGTCATACTCAGTCTCGGGGTGATGGCTAGATGCGAAATGGGACAAGTGAACGAAGAGGATGCGCCAGTTGTACGAGTTTCCGGACAGGTAAATGGCAAAATCACAACATTTCTCATAGACACTGGAGCTTCACGCCGTTTTATTCGAAAAGACCTATGGAGGCGCCTAGCACCTAAGCGAATGCGGCCAGTGCAAGTAAAAGTCCTCCAAGCCAACACAAATCCACTGTAACATTAGGCAAAATGACTACGAATATTGAAGTGAACATATGCGAAAATTTAACGGAACAGTGTGTTTTAAGATGTAATTTCATTCGGCGTTTTGAATGCCGCGTTGATCCAGCGAAGAAATTCGTGGTGAACGGGTAAACGAAATACCGTCAAACCGGAGAGCCAACTAAACGTGAACAGTTATTAGAACCGAATGGGCAATGTTTGGACAAATTGGGATGTATGATGGGACGCAGTGTAATATCCGGCAACGAAGGGGTAGTACTATTAAGAAATTCTTCGGTCGAACCAATTTCTATTTATCAGCGAACAAATATTGGTCGGGTATCGATCTGTTCTGTGGTAAATACCGAATTAAAAAGCAATGTAGCCGCTGCGTGCGGATAATTTGATTGGAGTGAAGCAATGAAGCATCTCACGCCTAATGAATTGAGACGTGCTAAAGATTGTATTGATCGATATAGTGCAGTTATTCCACAGAGAAAGTCAGATATGGGGCGAACTAATGTACTGCAACACAGTATTAATACAGGTACTGCACCGCCAATACGTCAAGCTCCTCGTCGATTGGCGTTCGATTACAAGCCGATTGCTGCAGAAGAGATACAACGAATGAAGGATATAGCGTATTTTCTCATATGTTATGTTGGTGGTATACATATCATGCGGGCATATAAACAGACAGTTGAAGTTACGTTAGAGATAGAACATGGACATATTATTGCTGGAGTAAATAGTTGCAAACCTATTTCGACACGCAAGTGATCGACTTTGTAATCAATAAAGATTCGGCACGTTATATATTGATATTATTTACTTCCGATTACAATTGAGATTTCCCTATATTTCAAATACATTTATTAACATTTTACTTCGTGAAAATTTTACTTTATAAATTGTTTTATTTAGAACTTGGGTTATTTAAATTAAATAAATTTGCGTATTGGATTTATATCACAACGTAGCCAAAAACATTATTTCAAATGAAATGAAATTTTATGTAAATTCTATTAGTATAATTTATTTTGTAATTTTTTTAAAAATTTAAATCAAATACATTTCCTAAAACCTAACTGTTTAAATATGATGAATACAGTATTGATGTTTACTTGTTTAGTTTATTGCGGTATCTACTTTGCATTGAACAACATCGAATAAATACAAGTTCAGCGTTGTTACAGAAGACACTGTTAGGATGGACATCACAGGAGCAATGGCACAGAGCATGACTGTAAAAAAACAGCAAGAATGGCTCGCATCCAAATTTCAATTTCAAAGAGATCCACCTGAATTAAGGAAAGCGTTAAAGAATTTTCACTTTTGAATAACGCACCTTTGGCCATAAATGGATCTAACGAGCAATGGCATATTGCAAACGTTTCATCCATAATTGTCGAACAACAAAGAATGTAAGAGTATCGGCGACTTAATAGTCAATTAATTTGATACATCCGTCTAAGCATTAATCAATGCTTAGCCAAAAAGAATATTTCCTCATGGAATTGAGTGGATTGCACCAGAATCGGCAAATATAAATATACATAAATTGAGCCTATTTATGAATAATAACAATGAGATTCGTGCATGCGGTAGAATTCAATTAGCAGACTACCACTAATAAGAAACATCTTATGCTTCTATAAAAAAAAACAATCTCCACATATTTGATATTTAAGGAGTTAAGACACCCCGAATTACAATTAAATGTAAACTTGAAACTTTGATATGATAAAATTTGGTAAGGGTTCACAATAAGTAAATAAAACAGTTTTACATAGAACATTGCAGAAACAAAGCTTTTATGTATTAGATGAAACAATATCGTATAGGAGTATATGCGCACCACAATGGTGTACTTGTGCCATCGTTGATGTATGAACATGAATGTTGGGTTTAGCAAGCCAAGCTTAAAAAGAACATGACTGCTATGGAGAAAAAAATTTTAAGAGTTATTTTTGTATTAAAGAGATAAAGAAAGAGAAATACGTGCGATATAGTAAAAAAAATGTCGTACACAGAATAGGTGAGAGTCAAATGAGGTGGTATGGTTATGTTGAAAGAATGTCGAATGAAAGATTAACAAAAAAGATTTACGTGGGCGAGATAAATGGTGTGAGAATGCGAGGTCGTCCTTGGAATAAGTGGATAAATATGATTGAGAATAAGTTGCGCGAAAGAAAAGTTGTGAGCAAGCGAAATAGAAGAGCGTGTATGAAGAATTTTTTTAATGAATTTGAAGCGAAAGTGTAAGGATAGAATTGAATGGCGAAAGATTGTCAAGATGGATGTAAAGGGTTTTCTGTCACCCTATATGATGGGAATAGGCATGATGTTATGTATGTATATTTAACTTGACATCTTGAAGTGAATCAAGAAGATTGAAATTACAATATGAGCCGTAGTAATATTACTAGCCCATTCTAAATACTGGTTTCTAAATAAATTAAGAAATAATCACAGAAAAATTAAATTGGATGTAATAAATATTTGATATTTGTGTATCGATAATAAAGCGCATAGAATTTATACATTTTAGTAGTAATAGTCTTTGCAGTTGTTTCTAGTACGTAAGTACTATTGTTAATTTGCTCATTCTGAACGTGTCTTTAAATTTGATGTTTAGTTAAAAAGTATATTTGCTAATATTTCTATTGTAAATCCAGTTTTATAGAGGATCTTAGTTCACATTTAAACACTTCTGCACAATACTAACACAGATAGAAGGAATTTTAAATTCTCAACCAGTTTCATTTTTATCGTCTGACCCAACTGATCTAATACGCTCTCATTTACTTGGTAAATGGCCGGGCATTTTTTAGTTTTCAAATTAACTTTAAACCAGAGAAAATATTTATATATAATATTTTAAATTATTTACTAACCTTTGTAACGGTTTTTCACTAAACTTATTTGTGACACTGACAATAAATGTTAAATGTCAAAATATTGGAATATTTAAAACAATTGACATGCATAGTAGATGCGATTTATTATATATGGTTTCCCATACCTACTGGTACTTTTTGAAGAAATGTTTCAAACAAAAGTTGTGCAGAATACTAATATCTTTCAATGTTATTCTAACTATTTTTACTGCAAGTATATCCGTTTCAGAGATATTGCAGAAATTGCAAAAAAAGTCTTAAGTAAACATGCACTTCCGGTTTGAATATGCTTTTCAAAAATAGGAGGTTTTCGCCCCAGGCATATACAAATCTTAAGTTTAAAGTTTCATAATTTTATCTTCAACGGTGTAGGCTGTAGAGCGCATACACACAGACACACACACAGACGTCATTCCAAAAATAGTCAGGCTCGATTCAGGGAAGGTCAAAAGGTGTATTTCCGTAAAAATTTCGAGAATTTTTTTTTCGTGATTACAATACTTACTTATTACTTCGTAAAAGAAAGTAAAAATGCCCGACCTTAATAATTTTTAATAATATGTAATGAATAATTATATTTTCTTTATACTATAAAATCCAACATTTAAAATCTAAAATACATGTTTTCTTTGGAAATCTGACAATAAACTAACTTTACACTTTTATTGGACAATGAATGAAAATATTTTCTTGAAATTTAAACATTTTATATTTTCACTTTCTTTTACGAAGTAATAAGTATTGTAATCACGAAAAAAAATTTTCTCGAAATTTTTACGGAAATACAACTTTTGACCTTCTCTGAATCGAGCCTGACTATTTTTGGAATGACGTCTGTGTGTGTGTGTGTGTGTGTGTGTGTGTATGTGTGTGTGTCCGTGTGTATGCGCTCTACAGCCTATACCGTTCAAGATAAAATTATGAAACTTTAAACTTAAGATTTGTATATGCCTGAGGCGAAAACCTCCTATTTTTGAAAAGCATATTCAAACCGGAAGTGCATGTTTACTTAAGACTTTTTTGCAATTTCTGCAATATCTCTGAAACGGCTATACTTGCAGTAAAAATAGTTAGAATAAGATTGAAAGAAATTAGTATTCTGCACAACTTTTGTTTGAAACATTTCTTCAAAAAGTGTACCAGTTACGAGAAAATGGCTATTATTCTATTTATATTGCCATAGTTACATGGGTATGGAAAATTATATATAATAAATCGCATCTACTATGCATGTCAATTGTTTTAAATATTCCAATATTTTGACATTTAGCATTTATTGTTAGTGTTACAAATTAGTTTAGTGAAAAAGCGTTACAAAGGTTAGTAAATAATTTAAAATATTATATATAAATATTTTCTCAGGTTTAAAGTTAATTTGAAAACTAAAAAATGTCCGACCATAATAATTTTTAATAATATGTAATGAATAATAATATTTTCTTTATACTACTATAAAATCCAACATTTAAAATCTGAAATACATATGTTTTCTTTGGAAATCTGACAATAAACTAACTTTACACTTTTATTGGACAATGAATAAAAATATTTTCTTGAAATTTTAACATTTTATATTTTTATTTATATACTATCAAATCTAAATATACTGACTACGTAAAAGAAAGTTTAGGGCCAATACATGGCCGATGTTTATTTATATACTAACAAATCTAAATATATTGACTACGTAAGAGAAAGCTTAGGGCCAACACTTGGCCGCTGTTTTTTTGTACCTCAATGGGATAAGTTTTAATTTTCAAGTACCGAGCCAGATCCGTACAAGAATACTACCCTTAACGGTGTAGAATTTACTCCTTACCCTTCGTGTTCAACAAAACTAAATTTAATTATTTGAAAAAACAAAACTCAATATTTTTTTCGTCGTTGGCCAAATTATAGGATATTAATACTAAAATATACTCTATTAATACATAAATATTAAAAAAGATCACGAATAAGATAAATCACTATCACTGCCTATATAACAAAGAAGGGTTTTATGGATATACCAATCGCACAACTTAAACTACAAACCCAATGGATATATAAAAAATAAAAATATAAGACTAAACATATAATCACAACAATCGGCTAGGCAAATCATCTTACTCAGTATCATGTTATTGATCCGCACACATCCTACGAACTTTGATTACTTGTCTATTTTAGATTGTCAAGCCAATGACTTCTCATATTCTGAACTAATTAAATTTGTTATTTATTTTTATACGCTCTCTAATGTTTATTTCACTCATTAAGTAGGTGTTTACAAAAATTACTATAAGTTACATATTAAGCGTATTTGAAAAAAAAAAAAAACAGCAATAAAATTATAAACGCCTCGTTTGAAAATGTTCCGAAATAAATTGCTGTTATATTTGTAGACCGATTGATCCACAGAAAAAAAAGTTTCTTTACACAATAGAGAGCATAGAATATGAAGTAAAAGAAAAGAATTCAAAAAAAGCGATCATACGTCCAAGTCTGCCAATGAACAATGCGATCGTTAGACCACTGTATAATTTATTGCAAGCATCATTCCAAAATGTACATCCCACTAATTGTCGGCTGATGATAACAATGGATGTCAGGGATGAACCAATGCGTCACCTATGTTTCGTAAACAAATCTGTACAGTGTCTAGAAGCTGCTGCTTTGATTGCCCTTTCGTTTGTAAAATGCGAAAAAGATATCATTGTTGCTGTATTTCAAGATTCCAATATCAGTGTTGTGCAAATGGAAAATGGTAAGTTTTTTTAACAGTTGACCATGAACTTTAGAGACCGTGCTACACTATCGTCTTAGTTAAAAACCATATGCACGCTGCATGTATTCTCCATACTTCACGTGACCACTACGACTAGGTATGTTAGGGCTGGCAACCAAGCTTTTGTTTTTTTAGGCCCAGCTAAAGTTAATATTTTCTATGATTAGAGTATTCCAAGCTTTGTAAAAGAAATTACTTACTTAATTATAGTTTTGAGATGCAGGTACGTTAATTATATTGCCGTTCATTATAGATATATTAAAATTTTGGAATGGTATACACTTATGGCTAGTTCAGAAAAGTACGTAAAACATTAATAAACCAACAACTCTCTAACAGTCCGTCAAGGCTAAAAATGTATGCAAATTTTATCATTAACGGACTGTCAAACAATTAAGGCTTGTCAACATTTGTCGAGCCTTTCAACAACTGGGCATTAGTATTAATCCCAATGCTACAATATTTCTCTAGTAGCGTGCAAATAACAGACATATTTTAAGGAACTCATTCGTGGATCCTACTACGCTAAATTTCGAAAAAAGGAACTATATATTTCAGTTCCGAAAATTTCGAGCTCATACTCGACCTTGAATACATTGTTGCACTCAGGCTGGAGAACCTCGTACCTAGAATCGATGTTATGCCAAGCTCGATCAGTTTCGGAGATATTGCAAAAACCAAGAAAATTATTAGAGTAAACATGCACTTCTGGTTTGAATATTCTTTTCAATAATAGAAGGTTTTTTCGCCAGGCATGTACACTTACAGCAAATTCAAAATTAAAGATATTAATATTATGCACAACTTTTGTTTGAAAAATGTCTTCAAAAAGTGTACCGATTACAAGAAAATTATTTTTGAAATTCTTTCATTTCTTATTTATGTAGCCATGACTTCGTAGATATGGGATATTATACTTATGACAAATAGATTTAATATAATATTATTTCAATGGTTAGTAAAATATTAAAAATATGATGTATGAATATCTGGCCATAATAATTTCTAATATAACGTAATGAATCATATTTTCTTGAATTTTTTTAGTATTATATTTTAACATCTTTCATATCTAAACAAAATATACTTACTAAGTATAAGTCCACTGCAAGACACTGCAGATCTTTTATATGGAGATTCGCCATGCCAAACTGTAGGCATTGGTACAGCCAATATTAAACAGCTCGAGGAATATGTAAGAAAAATAGATATCTTAGATTGATTACTATCATCTATTGTTATTAATAGCTTCAATTATAGTACAAATATTGTTTTGCAGAGGGCGGGTTCTTAACTTTGACGAAGCCAATGCTTGCTCAATTGTAAAACCAGTAATAATATATTTGTTACTAAAAAGTGAGATCATTATTTAATTAAACACCATAACAGAAGAAAACTTCAACGAGCAGAATAACCATCTCATGATTTTATTGAAGATGAAGAGCTCATTCTTAATATTCCAGAAATACCCTACCATTTCTTCAAGAATTCCTGCGTTTTTTTTTTTAATCAAAAAAGATATGCGTCATATCGAAAGAAAAACATCGGCCATGTGTTGGCCCTAAACTTTCTTTTACGTAGTCAGTATATTTTAATTTGATAGTATATAAATTAAAATATAAAATGTTTAAATTTAAAAGCAATTATTTTCATTCATTATGTCCAGTAAAATTATAAAGTTAGATTATTGTCAGATTTCTAAGAAAACATATGTATTTTAATATAAAGAAAATATAATTATTCAAACTCATTATTACCAAAAATTATTATGGCTGGACATTTTTTAGTTTTCTAATGAACTTTAAACCTTACAAAATATTTTCATATAATATTTTAAATTATTTACTAACCTTTGTAAAGTTTTTTCACTAAACTTATTTGTGACACTGACAATAAATGTTAAATGTCAAAATATTTGAATATTTAAAACAATTGACATGCATAGTAGATGCGATTTATTATACATAATTTCCCATACCTACGTAACTATGGCAATATTAATAAGATAAGATCTTGTAACTGGTACTTTTTGAAGAAATGTTTCAAACAAAAGTTGTGCAGAATACTAATATCTTTCAATGTTATTCTAACTATTTTTACTGCAAGTATAGCCGTTTCGGAAATATTGCAGAAATTGCAAAAAAAGTCTTAAGTAAACAAACAAAAGTTGTTCAAATCATTAATATCTTTCAATTTCATTCTAACTATTTTTACTGTAAGTGCAGCCGTTTCGGAGATATGCAAAAAGTGACTCAAGTAAACATGCATTTCCGGTTTGAATATGCTTTTCAAAAATAGGAGGTTTTCATCCCAGGCATATACAAATCTTAAGTTTAAAGTTTCATAATTTTATCTTCAACAGTGTAGGTTGTAGAGCGCACACACACACAGACGTCATTCCAAAAATAGTCAGACTCGATTCAGGGAAGGTCAAAAGGTGTATTTTCGTTAAAATTTCGAGAATTTTTTTTCGTGAGAATTTTTTTTCGTTATCCTTATTACTTCGTAAAAGAAAGTAAAAAAAACTCGAAATTTTAACGGAAGTACACCTTTTGACCTACCCTGTATCTAGTCTGACTATTACTTTCTTTTACGAAGTAATAAGTAAGTATTGTAATCACGAAAAAAAAACATCGGCCATGTATTGGCCCTAAACTTTCTTTTACGTAGTCAGTATATTTTGATTTGATAGTATATAAATTAAAATATAAAATGTTTAAATTTAAAAGATAATATTTTCATTCATTATGTCCTGTATAATTGTAAAGTTAGATTATTGTCAGTATTATAAAAAAACATGTATTTTAGATTTAAAATGTTCGATTCTATATTAATATAAAGAATATATAATTATTCATTACACATTATTAAAAATTATTATGGCTGGACATTTTTTAGTTTTCAAATTAACTTTAAACCAGAGAAAATATTTATATATAATATTTTAAATTATTTACTAACCTCTTTGTAACGTTTTTGCTCTATACTTATTTGTGACACTGACAATGAATGTTAAATGTCAAAATATTTGAATATTTAAAACAATTGACATGCATAGTAGATGCGATTTATTATATATAATTTCCCATACCTACGTAACAATGGCAATATCAATAACATCAGAATTTTTTTTTCGTGATTACAATACTTACTTATTACTTCGTAAAGGAAAGTAATTATCGAAATTTTAACGAAAATACATTTTTGACCTTCCCTGAATCGAGTCTGACTATTTTTGAAATGACGTCTGTGTGTGTGTGTGTGGCTGTGAGCGCTCTACAGCTTACACCGTTGAAGATAAAATTATGAAACTAAACTTAAGATTTGTATATGAAACGGCTATACTTGCAGTAAAAATAGTTAGAATAAAATTGAAAGATATTAGTTTTCTGCACAACTTTTGTTTGAAACATTTCTTCAAAAAGTACCAGTTATAAGATCTTATCTAATTGATATTGCCATAGTTACGTAGGTATGGGAAATTATATATAATAAATCGCATCTACTATGCATGTCAATTGTTTTAAATATTCAAATATTCTGTCATTTAACATTTATTGTCAGTGTCACAAATAAGTTTAGTGAAAAAACGTTACAAAGGTTAGTAAATAATTTAAAATATTATATGAAAATATTTTGTACGATTTAAAGTTCATTTGAAAACTAAAAAATGTCCAGCCATAATAATGTTTGGTAATAATGTGTAATGAATAATTATATTTTCTTTATATTAAAATACATATGTTTTCTTTAGAAATCTGACAATAATCAAACTTTACATGAATGAAAATATTTTCGGGTAAAGTGAGTATTAGGAGGGCCACTGACAGTTGCTAACCAGTTGCTAACGAAATACACTGAAAGTATACCCTACGATGTGATTTGCCCTTAAGCCAGGGCAAGGATTAGGTTTTTGGTCGATCAAGTAAACCCTTTCGATGAACTATCTGGAACTATCCTTCAGCGGTTATGCTTTTTTTTTGACATATGTCAGTGGCCCTCCTAAGACTCACTTTTACCATATTTTCTTTTAAATTTAAACATTTTATATTTTAATTTATATACTATCAAATCAAAATATACTGACTACGTAAAAGAAAGTTTAGGGCCAATACATGGCCGATGTTTTTTTTTATGATTACAATACTTACTTGTTAGTTCGTAAAAGAAAATAAAAATGTACGTGGCCGAGATGAATGGTATGAGAATGCAAGGTCGTCCTCTGAATAAGTGGATAATTATGATTGAGAATAAGTTGCGCGAAAGAAAAGTTGTGAGCAAGCGAAATAGACGAGCAAGTACATAGAATTTAATGAATTTGATTGAAGCGAAAGGATAGAGTTGAATGGCGACAGATTCACGCCCATACTTCAACTATGGCACAAGTACACCTTTGTACACGCATAACCTCCAAAATGTGAATGGGTGTAAAGGGTTTTCTGCCACCCCATTTGATGGGAATAGGCATAAAGTATTTTTTGTGCTTGAAGAACTTAGAAATACCATCTATACCAGCAGCTTTACTATATTTCATTCTTGACAGTGACTCATATACATCTCCGCTAATAATGCATTCATCAACATCTGACGCGCCATTGGAACTACTTGATCCACCATTTAAACTTTTAAAAACTAAACAGTACATTTAGCACAAAAAGATGATTTAAAATAATTATTGTCATATTATAAATAAATATATATTTAATATCGTACAATTTTGCACCCAGACTCTTTTTTTTTTGACTGATTGTAAAAATAAATAAATGTTATAAAAGCTAAAATAATATTGATAAACTGTATTGACAGTATTGTCTATTGGCAATCAATATCACAGCTTTTTTTACTTTTTAGTCAACTGTATATATAATTTGTTGTTTTCAATAGGTTTGTCTTACAATCAAGTCCTACAAAAACTGAAAATAAATGCTGGGGGAGGTGTCTTATTATCCAGCACGTTAGCATGGGCTCTAGAAAATAAAAAGGAAATCGATGTGTTTATTAATTTATTCCATTCGGCTGATTCATTTCATCGAGTTCCTAAAAAAATAGGAAGCGAAGACGACATACTCGTTTCTTTAAACCGATACAAAGAAACAATGCAACTTCCACAAACAAAGTAACAATTCATCTATGTTTCAATTGCGAAGCATTCTTAATTAATACTTACTTTCAGGTTGATTAATGTATCGTTAGGAAACAGGAAATTGTGTATTGCTGACGGAAGCCCACATGTGTTTGACATTTGTGGTTTTGATCATTATGTGCCTAAGATAATAGAAGCTTGTTGTAAAGGTATTTTTCAGTAATCGAACGTGTTTAAATGTTACTTGTATTTTTCTATTATTATTTGGACTATATAAATATTACTAATTCTTATTGTTAACCCTTTTATAATAAGTTACGTAAAAATTTTCCTTTATTGGTGTTTGTGTTTTATATATTGTAATATTTATAAAATATATTAGCAAACATATTTGGCACCTCATTAAACGGATGACGATGACAAAACATGATTTAATGTAAATCTGGCAATCTCAATAGTCTGTAGATATAGTTAACAAAATGTTGTAAGACGTTGAAGTCTGTTTTAGTTTAAAATATAATTTATAAATAAATAAAGGCATTTTCTGCGTATTTACCTACACATTCTCTGAAGCTTAATAGTTAACCCACATATTCATTGATAATATAAAGATAACGATATATGAACATTTAAGCTTTCCGGCTAGCGATCAAAGATATAAACGATCAGGAAAATCTAAAATTACGTATATGGCGTTCTTTCCAACACAAACTTAAAACCATCACTCCGAAATATGTAATTTTGCGCATTCCTTTTGCTTATCTGAATGTTACAACTTATTCTTGCGATCGGATCTGTTGTGGAAAGTACAAAGAATTACTTGTTATTGGGATTGAAATGGCTCATATTTGAAAAGAAAAAAAAACATCGGTCATGTGTTGGCCCTAAACTTTCTTTTACGTAGTCAGTATATTCTGATTTGATAGTGTGATGGTTAATGCTAATCAGCAAGAAAAGAATACGAATATAAAAATCTTTAATTAGAACACGACGCGTGCATACGCTGCTGTTTTTAAACTTGTAACTTAGTGAGCCCAGTGTCACCAACAGACAAAACAAAAACCAAACTAATATAGGATATATTATAGATGGCAGCACCGGACAGAACATTGCATTGTACAGTTTATGTATATACTTTAATACTACCCCTTAAACTGAACCACAGTAACAACAACAAAAATTTATTACTTGCAAAGTCCAATTTTAGCACACATAGCTTTAAATTTAACAGAATGTAAGGGTTTGTGAACATGTCACCCAGTTGCTCTTCTGAACACACGAATTCCACATCGATATCACCTTTTCGATATAGCTCGCGAATAAAATAATAACGAACTTCTATGTGCTTGGATCGTTTGTGAAATTCGTGATTCTTCGTCAACTTAATAGCACTGGCATTATCAATAAACAATACAGGAACATCGTTGTTTCCATTGATTTCAAACAACAGTCGTTTAAGCCACACAAGATCCTTTGCACCTTTGCTGGCAGCAACGAACTCTGCTTCGGTATTTGAAAGTGCCACCGATTTTTGTAGTTGAGATGTCCATGATACTACAGTATCACTGATGAGTGAGACAAAACCATTTGTTGATCTTCGAGTGTTGCCGTCTCCTGCGAAGTCTGCATCTGAGTAGGCACAAAGCCCACCATCCGTCGAAGTGTAGAGTAAACCGAAATCAGTGGTACCACGTAGGTATCTGAAGACCCGCTTAACGGAGTTCCAGTCGAATGTCGTCGGTTCAGCCACCGATCGAGCAATTTTCGATACAACATATGCTATATCCGGGTGAGTAAGTGAGCTCGATATCGGTCGATCGAACCATCTGGTTTGTACTTGACTCGAAGTACCCAACGATTATCGATAGCAGGTTTGGTAAAAGTGAGTCTTTCGTTGGCAATGTGACGTTTAGTAAAAAAACATATAATCGCTGATGGATATTTCCAGATAATTCATCGAATGTGTTTTCTTGATCCTGATCTGCACACACACAGACGTTATTCCAAAAATAGTCAGACTCGATTCAGGGTAGGTCAAAAGGTGTATTTCCGTTAAAATTTCGAGAATTTTTTTTCGTGATTACAATACTTATTACTTCGTAAAAGAAAGTAAAAATACCTTTAACAAGTAAAAGATCTGGCAAATGTGGAAGACCGCGCCTTACTTCGCGTAAATTTAGCATGTGTACCTAATAATATGGTCACTCACTGTAATTTCTAATATAGTAGAATGAATAATCATATTTTCTCGAATGTCCAAAATGTTGTATTTAAATATCCTTCCTATCTAAACAATATATGTATATCAGTATAAGACAGTGCAGAGCTAAAGGATTCGGTAGTGTCTGTAAGTATCTCCGGTTGAAACTTTTCTTTAACAAAAAGTTCGTTTTTTATCGCCCTGAATAAAAACATCTGTAGTGTCTTGCACTGGACTTTCTTATACGTAGTAGGTATAATTTATTTAGATAGGAAGGATATTAAAATACAAAATTTTAAACATTCAAGAAAATATAATTATTCATTACACTATATTTAAATTATTGTGGCCGGACGTTTATAGTCTTCAAATGAACTACTAATCTAAAAGATTATTCATATATAGCATTTCCGGTTTGAATATTCTTTTTTTTTTAAATTGGAGGTTTTTCTTGTCAAGCACATATAAATCTTACGTGTTAAGTTACATAATTTTACTTTCAATGGTTTAGTCTGTAGATCGCTCACACACACAGACGCCATGTCAAAAATAGTGTAATAGGTGTATTTCCATTAAAATCACGACATCGATATTTTTCATGATTATTATACTTACTAATTACTTCGTATAAGAAAGTAACTATCATAATTAATTAATTCAATATTGAGACGGCTATGGTGCAAAACAGAAAAGTATAGTCTATCTTCGTTTACTCGGAATGTGATTGGTGTATAACTAATTATAAATGAAACGGTAAGTGATACGGTCACACCTTGCAAGCATTGATACATTATGCACTGAGTTGGGTGCCTATTTGGGGCGCAATGTACGTATGTCCATATAACACACATAAGTATAAATATAAGTTGGCTGAATGACACTTATATAAGAAATATTTCAATCTGTGTTGTATATATATTTATTGTTTATAGATAATTTACAAAAACTGTTACTCTCAAAAATGTTTCTTTATAATTTTCTTATCTTAACACCTACAATAATTAATAATGACAATTTTCAATTAGTGTTGAAAAAGGTTTTCGCGTTAATAATAATACAGTGTGACAAACTATAAAGCACAAACATGTTTGTGATTGTGTGTGATATCACATTGCGAACAAATTAGCTTGCATTTTTTGTGTGTAACAAAATAATATTACGATTGAATGAAGGAAACAAAATAAATGACAATAATGGAACGATTTGCTGTTTATTTGTGGGCGATTGGGATCATTGTTTCACCGGGACCTGCAAGGGCAGGCAGTGGCGCCTCTACCGTCAAGACACCGTCTTTACTCAACGAACTCTTGATGGATTCTGGATTAGTGCCCTTTGGCAACAGAAATTCTCGATTGTACTCTCTGTAGACAGATTTGCTTTCGGTTTTTTCTTCATGTTTAGCATGAACCTAAAGAGAATAAAATGTATAAGTACTATATTTCCAGAGATTTACCAACATATATAATCTTATTGTTTGTATATGGTAACTTTAAATTATAAATGGCGATATATTTTCGTCTGAAATATACATTTTTACTTACTAATAATTTGTTATCCACTGTTTTTACAACGATTTCTTCTGGGGCGTATTGGCTAACATCGAATCTAAGTTTTAGGCATTTATTGCTACCAGAATCTTCTTGGATCAATGGTGAGTTCAAGTCATCTAACCATGTATTGACTTCCGGACGGGCGGCCAATTCGCTTGCACTGTTTTGTGTTGATGTGGTACTAGAATAAAAGAAGTAAAATAATTGTCAGTGCCAAGAACTCACAATTCCTTTCTAAACAACAACATCGTCACTATGCAGCATCTTATTCTCTATGTCAACCATAATTACTGCTCAACTATATGTGAGTTTGTGTGTATTTGTTATAGCGTTTTCGAATAGTATGATCTGCTTTCGGAATATTGACGTAAGAAGCATGAGTCAAGCTTTTGCTATGATGAAAATAATAACACACATCACACTAACACCTATCATTATTATAAAACAACTCATTTACTTTAGAGCTTCAAGAACTGATAAATATTTATATTTAAAATATGAATATATAGATCACACAGGGATTCAACACAGCATATTTATTAATGGAACAAAAAATAAAATACTCATACATTTTTGTTATTTCTGTGTTTCACTTTGATTGTTTGTGTTATATCCATTTTACAAGGGCTGCGTTTTTTTTTGCCTTTATTTTGCGAAAGAATAAACAACAAATACTAAACAACAGAGCAATGTACCCATACATTAATATTTTGTATATAACGCATCAATTGACTTAAAAAGGTCCGACAATAATATTTATTAAGTTTAGAAATTTTGAACTAGCTTATGAATATTTCTCACTAGAATTATAGTACCCCACCACTATAATTGAGAATAATTTTATGCCTTAGTGTTGCCAATGGAGTCACAAATTTGATTGAAAAGCTGCGTTCGTTTACTCGCTACTAATAACAATAAATACGGAGAAAAAAGGTATCTATTAGCTATCCAGTTGATAGAAACCTTGAGTAGATATCACGGACTATAATAATATAAAATAAAATAGTATAAAATAACAGTAAAACAATATTGTACTACTTCTAGTAGCAACCAAAAGCCGCAGCTAAAATCTCATATTTCTATTTTATATTCTTTCTGACATTTTAGTCAGCTTGTTTAGGATATAAGGTCTATGATTGGTTGTGCACTATTTGAGAAAGCAAAGCTTCTCTCGCCAAAAGACCTTAATCAGTATGCTCAACTTAATAGGCTAGGAACTAGGCTTATCAAATGGATTGTGACGTCACAACCCCTAGAAGCGCGAAACTTAGAAAAATCATAGCTCTGGAACTAAGCGTGCTACAAAACAGAGAAAAAGGTGATAAGCTTAGAGGATTGTTCACTAACAGAAAAAATATATTTTTTTCATAATGGTTCCCTGTTAAAACAATTTAGATGTTTAATTGCAGTAAGAAAATTTAGAAAATGTTATCTCCGAAAACTATGAAGAATGTCATTATTGAAAAGAGCGCTCTTATGGCAGGCTATTTTTAACAAATTCAATAATTATTTCTGTAGCAATCTTATTTTAGTAATTTTTCGTTTTGCTCTATAGTAAAAATTTCATTTAAAAATATAGAATTTCTTAAATGCATGCCCATTCGAAACACGAAGAATGCTCTGTTCATCTGCTTTTAACTTAAAACATCAATGTCAATTGTTCTAAAGACAACCGACAACAATTAATCGAAAACGCTAATATTTTTCACCGTACTGACGTAACTGAATGTAACTTTTAATTTTCGGATTAATTAAAAAAAAAATTGTTCCCTTGTCTCCGAAAATAATGAAGAATTATATTTTTGAAAACAAAAGAGATACTATTGCAATAATTTTAAAACAAAAATTATTTATTTCCGTCATAGTCACGCAGCAGCCATAAAGTATTTCCAGGTTACGATAATAATTTAGCAGTTTATATCCATAAAAAAGATTCTTTATTAAGTATTTTATTCAGTTTGATATCATTCAAGGTAAAAGTGAGTCTTAGGAGGTCTCGTTGACACTTAGCAAAAAAAAACTCATAACCGCTGAAGGATAGTTCATCGAAAGGGTTTTCTTGATCTGCCCCCCCCCCCCCAACCTAAACTTTGCCCTGGCTTAAGGGACAAATCCCTTCGTAGGGTATGCTTTCTATGTATTTCGTTGGCAACTGTCAGTGAGACCTTGTATGATTCACTTTAGCCTCATTCGATAATGGTCGTTATTCTATGCCCTCTAAGACACATTTACATATGTTTTAAATGTATTTTCCAATAATAATGTATCAATAAGAAATCTAAAGTGTGTAAACGGTGCAATATTATGACACATAGAATAAGATGATTTTAAAGCAACATTTTTTTCGTCCTTGGGGTAAGTAACCAACAGTTTTCTAAGAATTCTTTTCTGTAATTCTATTTTATTCTCCGCTACATGTTACCTGGTGGTTTTTTTGATGATTGACTCGCCAGTCGACGACCCGTAATTGTAAGACATGCAAAGGTTAAAATAAACAGTTAATATTGTTGGCGTGTAGACTAAAACTATTTCAATTTCCAAGAATGTTCGCGTGCTTTACTGTTTCTAGTTTGTTTTATATGATAACTTTTTATGCAAAGTTTTATCAATATTGGCATTGTCATAAAATGTAAATTAGTAATGAATTATTAAAACATTAATTATAATAAATATAAATTAGCAAACAATTAATTCATTAATAAAAATAAACTATTTCTAAAATTATTTACTATAGTAACTAGTTATAAATTATAATATACAATAAATATTTCCTTTTCACCCACTAACATTTACATATGCGTAGAAGTAAATATGTTTACTCAAAATTGGTTAGAAGCTGTATTGGTGTCAAAATATACGCAATTCTAACATTATCAGGGTCTTATTGATCAAAAAAAGTATCTCACAATACCTGCTAATGTAATTTTCATACATTTAGAACAGACCTTATAAATATACTGGGTTATGATATTTCAGTGCATCTTTTCAGTATTTCTCTACATCGATTTCTCGATCTATGTTGTTAAGAATTAAGTTTGTAATCATATCATAATATAAATGTCCAATGGAATAACTGATGAATTTAGGTATTTAAATAATTATAAAATTAGCAAATTTTTTTCATCTAAATAAATGAACTAATTGAATTGTTGCGTGTGCATTGTGAAATATTTATCCTTTGTTATATCTTTTCCATTTATTGCCGCCTCCATTTCTGTGTATCTGACCAAAAAGCGACTTCAGGATTTTGTAAGACTCTGCACAACATTATAATACATCGTTGTAAGCTAACCCAACGTTTTTATTTTTTAATATTATGGGTATGAAATTATTATAATTTAATGTGGAAGCAAATTGATATCGTCATGGGTCACAAGGCACCAGGAAATATTTTTGGAAAGGGTTTCGAGATAAAACTCTCAGATTTTATTCATTATCAATTAATAATAATAATAAATTAATTATGCATAAAAGTTATAAAATTATTCTCAATGAGGTATAACAAAATACAAACGAGTTATTGCATTTATTTATAGAAATAAATACTTTTGATGAGGCGAGAAGGGGGGTTGGTGAACTCCGAAACCCCTGTCCAGGGTACGGCCTTATTAGGTCATATGACGTCGGTTTTATATAACATCGATATTGTACGTCAAATAGCTGTAGACGCCAACGTCGCCCACATGTTCAACTGACGTAATTTATACAACGTACGTTTAAGGTAATTTGTTGCTTAGCCACTCAAAACATAATCTACAATTACTTTGTTGTTTACTTATATGATTAAAAATTTGCGCAATTCAGTTATGGCATTACGCCAAATTTTGATTTGGCTAACTAGTTTTGTTGAAGATATTGAAAGAACCTATTTCCCCCAATTAATTTTCCTTAACTAAGCAGTATAGCAACATTCCTGACAGAGATACTTATTATAGCAACCCAGTATATAGGTAAGTGAAAATTGTTATAATGTATGCGATCATTGTTACCATAATGTCTGAGTGTTCTAGAAATATTTGTTCCGTTATATGAAGCGATATCACAAAAACATGATAATCGAGAAAACGTTTGTAATATATAAATTTTATTTATAAAACAAAAATTTGTGTTAACATAAGTTGTATTCTTTAGTTAAACTTAATCAGAATCGAAAGAAACGAATCAGACAAAAAAAAAGGATCTTAGATATTAAATACGTTACATTTGTAGCCATCAAATATTAAAACTTATATGAATTTAATACGTGGTAAATATATTGCGTGTTTTATTTTGAATATTCATGTTGATCTGAATCGTTTGATTCTGAGTCAGTCTGGTTAAAGAATTACGTTTGTGCTTACTCATTATTTCCAAAGTTTTCTATTTTTGGCGAAACGTCCGTTCTTGGTAACAGACGCCTAAATGAATTTTCTATGAAAAATTGCCAAACAGGCCATTCATATACGAAACTAATATGGTACACCTACAGCTCAACACGAATTCAATATTACAACACTGCTACGCTTGGACAAGGTCATGTATAATTGCAAATCTCCCTTTAGATGCGAAACGTCATCATAAAATATCAGCAACAATAAAAAGTATTTTTGTGATTTTTTTCAAAGGTCTTATGTTTAATTTAGTTTTTATTGCATAACTTGATACTTATTTAAAATAAGAAATAATATTTTCATTTTTAAAAATAAATCAAAACTTTTTTGCCAGATACCTAACGCCCTAAAATAACTTTCGTCTGTGTTATATAGTGTAATACAAGCTTTTGCATATTTCCATAGCTGATATCATCGATCTGCTGTGACGTTAGTCTTTCGATGGAAAGTACAACTTCAACGAATCCAGAATAAACAAAAATGAATCAGTTTGAAATGCATGAGCTGCGAACATTGGCATAGACAACCTTTGGTCTACGTAGCTTTTTATAAAGTCTGGCATCAATTTTTTTTTCAGCATTCCAAAACGATGTTGTAATTTGGTTGTAGGTGTTATGAGAATCATTGACCTTATTTTCTTCCATGCTGACAAGATCAATCCTTATTTGGCGAGTATGCCGAAAAGTTGATTCAGAAATTACGAAATTCGATTTTTCAAAAATAATTTATAATGCTCGGTGCATATAACAAAGAGACGTAACAAAAAGTGTATTTACGGGCATAAATATTTAAATAATTTTTTGTTTTAATTGTTACTAAAATTATATTAATATTCCAAATAAGATTTTATGTCAAAATCATATCTGTGAATTGCGAGATAAAATATATTTTTTAAAAAGTTTGGCAAATAAAATTTAAGTCAAATAATTGTTTGTTTACTAATATAATGATACATCAGAGTCTATATTTAACTATTACATACGCTTCAAGGCTTCACAATAATTTAATTTGACACTAGGCGCTATATGCATCTAGTTAGAAGAAGATTTTTGCATATCAAATAACAAAAATGTATTTTCTAAAATTAATCATGCAAGTAATGATGTCATATTTAAAATAAAAATTGCATTTTAAATGATTAAATACTGATGTCATTTATGTCTATAAAATTACGTGATTATTATTTAGTAAATTTCGTCTGTAGCATAATTTCAAGATGAGTATCTGAATTCAAATATGTTCTTTACACGTTAATTGTATTTAGCGGAAATGTATTTTTAATTAGTTTAGTATATAAACACAATCAACAATAACGCATAATGAATCCAGTAGATATTTCAATAATACCTGGATGTACTTTTGAAGAAATTATTCGACTCTCTATTCATCAATTCCGACCGGAATTTGCTCATTTCTTCTTCCATCTTCCTCATCTCGGCATCGAAACGTTCCCTTATATTACTGAATTCAGTATCGATTACACTAAAGTCGCCCAATTTGATAGGAATATTCCGTTTGACGCTATCGGCCATTTTGTTGTATGTTTGCACTTGTTCTCGCACAATAAACCACCTCACAAATGGTTAAATTCTTCACTTTTTGTTTGTACTGTACACTTCGTAACAGACGCAACGTTCGCTAGTCTGGAATTGATGTCGCAAAAGACCGGGGCATGGTATTTAAATAGAACATACATGATCACGTTTGCACATGCGCACACAAACAACCTACGTTTGTTGTGTATAGTTGAATTCTTGTTGCTGGGAAAAGAATAATCTAGAAGAATACTGTCCCACACACGACAGAGGCGGACTGAAGAAAGATATTAACGAAGGGATTTGCATACGTATGTGTGGCTAATGCCGATTATGGCTACGCTAAATAATTGATTAGTCATACTTGTGATTATGGTATACATTAAAAATAAATGATGTTTTTGCAATAATACATTATTTGATAATATCGATGTTTGATTATTTCAGTATTAACGATATTTTGATTATCAGATTGTTTGATTATAGTCGATATTTTGGCTATGTGATTATTTTTAAAATTATTATTCAATCATAAGATTATAGTCGACTATTAGATTATCATTTGTTCAATTATTTGATTTTTGTCAATAGATTGTATATTATAGATATGACATATAATGATTGAGGGTTATAGTTAAATTATTTGAGTAAATACCACGTTCTAAAGACGACACTGCCTACTACTAACTAGGTATAAGAAAGTCCAGTGCATGACACTGTAGATGTATTATATTAAACTATACTTTGTAGATAATTTCTCTATACAAGTATTGGCTTTGCAACGGATAAAGCACGCCTCTGGCGATCTGTTTAACATCGGTGCAGCCAATGACTAAAGTTTGACATGGTGAATTTCTGTATAAATAAACAATA
>JADQWA010000145.1:19683-59168 GCA_018344505.1 Nebria ingens riversi | reverse complement strand
TATATATATATATAAACAAATTATATGTAGTGTCACACTTCTTTACATCGGAGGTCCGACACTACATATCTATAAATGTCAAACACGTCAGTGTTGCAAATTGTTAAAATAACACGCACTTCAAACAGAAGCTAGTAGATGGCCCACCCTATATCTGTTATTATTCAATAAATTATTTATCATTTAGGTTGCAGTGATCTAACTTGTCTATATATGTAAGTACAAGATTGATCGTAGCACTTATCGAAAACAGGAAACAAGAGAATGTTAAGTGAACAAAACGACATGAATTTAGTGCTCGACAGTTGTATAAGAATTTATCTAAT
Organism: Nebria ingens riversi; assembly: GCA_018344505.1. Taxonomy (NCBI): domain Eukaryota; kingdom Metazoa; phylum Arthropoda; class Insecta; order Coleoptera; family Carabidae; genus Nebria; species Nebria ingens. The sequence continues at coordinate 58,842 of JADQWA010000145.1, read as the reverse complement.
TTTAACTAAATATTTTTAACACAACGGTTTACTGAAATAGCCATGACGTCTGGCGATGACAACGAGATGCAATTCAAGAACCGTCAATCTATCGACGGACTTTCTGTAATGCACAGAAAGTCCGTCGATAATTGGACATAATCCAAAAGTTTTGTATATACATAGCTAAGTCATTAGTATAAAATTTAAAATTAATTGCTGACCTCATATTAATAACGATAACTCGAACAAGTTATTGTGGATCACCTTTTTGTTAAACATTTATTAAATATAGTAGGAATACTTGTTGCAATTTAGAATTTAAATTATAAAGAGTGATTTATTAGTTTACCGCAAATCTCCTGGCACTGGCAATTTTGTTTTCGACTCTCCTATCCATGGCATTTTTCAAGTCTTTTAAGAAAGCACGCTCTTGGGCTTCCAACAATCGAATTGGAGCACCAATTTCGTAGGGTCGTGACCACAAAGATGTTGAATACATAACGGGTGGTTGAGCTGAAGACATCAGTGGTGAAATGTTCCAAATCAGTGCTCCTTGCACCCTCATCAGTTCTTCGGGTTTCACTTGATCGGCTTTGTTCAAGATTATTCGCGTCTAGATAATAATATAAATACAATTAACACGAGTTTTTAATAATAATTATCATTTTTCTCTTCCTTCTTCAAGTATGCAGTAATTCTTGAATTTGTTGTATGAGACAAGCGGAAAGTAATTATTATTAGTTACCTGATATTCACGTCCCTTGAGTTGATCTAAAATTGCTTCTGTTTCCGGTCCAACATCCAATTTGGATGGGTCATAGACCAAAAATATGATATCAGCGCGATCAATGAACCACTGACATACATCGTTGAAGGGGAAGATTCTAGATACTTGTTTACGTACTTCTAAGATACCAGGGATCTCAACAATGTTGATCTATAACAAAATGTACAGCTTATTAAAGATAGCAATAACATTTACATCATACAGATGCTTCATTTACCTTTTCCAAAAGTTTCTTGGGCATTTTCAAGCCACGCAATCTCTCTTCGAGTCCTTGTCCGAATTTCTGTAAACCTGAAAATGTCCAATCGGCTGCTAATTGAGTACCATCTAATACCTCGGTTTTCTCTCCATGCGTAATTATGTTGAAATATGCAGGAGATGGTTCAGCTCCTATTTATAAAAATAAAACATTTTTAAATGGTTATTATATTGTATGTATTGCTGGAAAAGTGATTTGATGATCAGGGTATCTTTTCTAATGCGAGCTGTAGACGTTGAAAAGTAAATGAGTGATTTTTAAAATAGGTAATCAAATAAATGTAATTTAATATATAAGCTATTTCCACCATAGCAAGAGCTTGAGCCAAATTCACTCATGCTTTTAGTTTGTATGTAAATTTTAATGATACTGCAGCTTGTGTTTGATTTAGATATGCATGACTAATTAGTTATTCAAGTTTAGATAACGGTTGGTTATTTGGTTTACCTGTAAAAATAGGTCAGTATTATCTGGGTGAACGTTGCACCCGGTTTCTTGACATCATATAAGTATTTATGAAATTTGGCATTATGATTCGTGTACATGAATGAATGGATGAATCACAAAAAGAAAAATAGATGTTTTTTTTCTAATATTAGATAAAATAAACCGTTGAAAACTTAAATATTATTATGTATACATTACTTATAATTTAGAAAAAAGCTTACACTATATCTTTTTTACCTATTTTAAAAATAAAAATCATAATTCAACCTAATAATCATATTCACATGACTCCCAAATTTGCAAGATACTGTCACATTTTACACAGGCGGCTAGGTCACATTTATTACGTCATAACGATGTATTTTGGGACACTTTTACGTTGGTCCACCACACACATTCTATCTGACGCTAACTTTATTTCTGTAAATTTATCTTATACAACGTTTCATCAACACCACCACGTCTCCAATCTAAACATAACTGAAACTGCACACATTATTTCATGTTATTCAAAATTCTATATATAAAGATTTTTACTTTTTACGCATTATCGTTTTCAAATTAAATTAATTGTCATTCGTTTCAAATGAAATGTCATACTTAGCAGTTTCACTTTTTACAGAAAGACCTCTTTTGTATATTTTAAAACGAAAAATATTGATTCCAAAGGTTTTAAATACAAATATGTAAATAAATAATAGACTTAAATACCTGTTCTGAGTGAGGTGTCGGTGTACTCGTTGTCTAACAGATAATTAATGATGGATGATTTGCCACCACTCCAAGGTCCCATGAATAATACAAGAGGCTTGGAGTATATTTCAGGATCTGCAACATACAATTACAATGAAACCTGTGTAAAAAGTAATTGCTATGCACCTGCTTTACCGCCAAAATGTCGATTGCTTAAGTCTCTATACTTATAAAGAACTTCCAATGGCTTAATGGCGTTCTCATAGAAACGTTTCAGTTCCTTCAACGTGGAATCTTCAGCTTTTATGTTGATCATTTCGGACTCATTGGATCCTTCGTTAATTTGCAAAATTTCAGTTACATGATCACGTGGTCTTAGATTAGCAGGAATATCAAATTCGAATGTCAAGTCTTCAATTACAATTACTGGTTTTTCTTCACTTTGTGCTTCAGTGGATTCAGACTGTGCTTCACCTTCAGTTTGTTCGGCAGATTGACCTCCTTCTTCAGTTTGTTCTACTGATTGTGCTGCTTCAATTTGTTCTGCAGATTGAACTTCAGCAGTTTCTGTTTGTTCTACGGAATTTGCAGCTTCAGTTTGTTCAACGGAACTTGCAGCTTCTTCAGTTCGTTCGACAGATTGAGTAGCTTCTTCAGATTGTTCAACAGAGGCAGTAGCATCTTCAACTGATTGTGCAGTTTCTTCTACAGATTGAGTCGATTCTTCGGTTTGTTCTGCGGATTGTGCTACTTCTTCAGTTTGCTCACTGGATTGGGTAGCTTCATCAGTTTGTTCTACAGATTGTGTAGAATGTTCCGTTTGTTCCACAGACATTGCGGCGTCTTCAACTTGCTCTACAGATTGTACTGATTCTTCAGTTTGCTCTAAAGATTGAGCTTCCACCGTTTCTTCAGGTTGCTCTGCAGATTGGGCTTCAGTAGTTTCTTCTATTTGTTCTGTAGATTGAGTGTCCGCAGTTTGTTCTGCTGATTGTGCAGCTTCATCAGTTTGTTCAACTGATTGTGAAGCATCTTCAGGTTGTTCGACTGATTGTACGGAATCATCAGTTTGTTCTGCAGTATTTTCAGCTGATTCTTGAATACTAGCATTTTCTTGAGTTTCTTCCTGTGATGCGTCACCGGTTACAGCTCCTTCAACACTGACATTATCTTGTTCAGAAGCCACAGAATCTTCAGCACTATTTTCTTCTTTTGCACTGACATTTTCGGCACTAACTTGTTTATCACTATCACTTTGTTCTTGTTCAATGGCATCTTCTTGGCTGGCATTGACAGTTTCTGTTGAGCTGGCTTCTTGTTCTAAGCTTGCTTGCGCTTCACTGGCATCACCTTGAACTTCAGTACTTCCGGCTTGTTCCACTACTTCTTCGGCGCTGGCACTTTCTTCAACACTGGCTTCGGCTTCTTGGGTTGCTTCAGTACTAGCTTGAGCATCTTCGGCGGTTTCGTTTTCGTCACTTAAAGTTTCTGTTACTTGTTCTTCTTCTCTGTTCTCTTCGCTAGCAATTTCAGTTGCACACCCCGTTTCGGAATCACATTCTTTGCTGATTGGTTGTTCTTCTGACTTTTCAGTTTCTGTCTAAAATTTAAAAGAACATTGTAATAAAATTGTTTCCTACAATTGTAATTTTAAATATGAGCATGACTAAAATAAATGCTCAAACCTATACTGACACGCGATTTAAAAGTATTTGTCTCGATACCAAATGAAGATTACGGAGACTAAGGTAATTTGGGAAAACGTCTCTCGCATATTTTGTTTTAATTTTTGCCAATGCTCAACCAGTTCTCACGCCTTTTCTAATGTTTTACGATAATTCGAGCGTGATGCTTTTCAAGGCGCGTTCCATAATTAATGCTATTGTAATTACACTAAGATCGTGATATATTTTAATCACCAGAATACACTTATTGAATAATTAAAGTAATCTCAAAAATATCGTTGTTGTTTGGCCATAACTACTATGAACAGATATTCTTCATAAGCATAATCCGTATTTGCGATTATTTCAGTTATATTTCTAATCAGAGACGGTGGTTACTACATTACAGAATCATTGTCAATAACAATTTTCAATAAAAAAAATTCCATGCGTCTTTCTATATAAACATAACATACCAATTATTTTGATACGATGTTTCTTGGAAAAGGGTGGGCATTAGCAAAAAATCCGAAAGATGTTTGATAAATCCTCGATCCCTAAAGTATGCATTCTCCTTGTAAAGATATGTTTTGAAAATAATAAATGAATAAATATTAACCTGTTCATCAACAGTGTCTTCAGCAACATTCTCAGTTGGTTCACCTTCAGTTTCTAACGATTCGGTATCTTCTTGCGTACTTTCCGGTTGGTCAGCTTGTTCTTGGTCCAGATTCAGCGCTGCTTCGTTATCATCTGTTTCGATTACATCTCCAATAGGCGGACTATTGGAGTCGTCTTCATTTTCTGTGACTACAAGATTAACGTCTTCTTGTGCAACCTCTATGCATGTAAAATGCAAGAAAACACTACCGTTACTGTACTTCTTCTTTCTATTATAAATACTTTACCTGGCGTGTCTCCGGTTTCTAATTTTTTTAACGCTTTTTCGATATATGGTCTACATTCAGATTCAGATGGTCCTTCGACGTCAGTATCACACAGCGCACCTGTACAACAATACTATTTTATTTAAAAACTTCTAAATCTCGCAAATATACAAATATTACATTCAATTATTAAAATAATACATCGAAATTATATTACATTTATGGATTAAAATACTTGATTGACGACAGATAAAGCTAAGTTATACTGATAAACATGATTCTTGCACATATGTTCACCGTGAAATGATGTTGTTATGTTGTCTATGTCAGCGGTATGTTTTTCAAGTTTTATTGCGTGCCAAAAATACGTTTTAGGTTTTTATGGCTAAAAATGCTTCCTAAACATTATCTTTTCGTTAAACCAACACATTTACGGTCTTAATAATTACTAACATATCGGATAATGAATAAGTCTATTTACTTATATTTGGATTTTGTTATCCTTCCTAACACAACCGATATACCTACTACGTATCAGAAAGTCCAGTGCGGGGCAATACAGATATTTATTTTTGGAATTGTATTTAACTTTAAAAATAATTATTTCCTCATGACTTTTAAGTTCACATACATCTAAATTATAATTCTTTTTAGTTGTTAGAATAAATATTAAGTACTTCGTTGTAGTCCTGAGGAAACCCAAATTGTTTAAATAATTAAAAAAAAATTAATTCAAGTTTGATTGAATTGAATCTTTATTAAAACATATACTTGAAATGTTTTAAAGGAAAGGGATGATGTATTCGTATCAGGATCTGAACGATTTTTTCAATACAAAACAAAAACTCCACCGTATGCTTCTGCTTAATTTTGACAGATGTCAGATTAAAATCTATTTAAACATTAAAGACTAAAGAGGTATGCTGTTTCATGTCAAGGTTATGTTTAGTTCATTCTTAGTTGTTTCTAAATATGCTACACATCCATGTATTATGGGAAGCTTTTAAAAAATGAATTATTTGCGCTTTTGGTTTCTGAGGTCATCTGAATGTTTGCACTCTTGAGCGATGGATCTTTTACCCTTCTAGTTATGACACTATGTCAGGATACTTTCTGAATTAGAAGATATTTCACTTAATATAAACAAAGTCATAAATTCTGACCCAGGTTGTAGAATTGTTTAAAAACAAGTCTATTTCAACTTCCTGTTACTCTTCTACGGGAAAAGGAATAACGACACTATATTGAGATACCGTTAGAATTTAATTAGAAGAAATTTGACTAAAAATCAGATGCCTATTCCCATCATATGGGGTAGCAGAAAACTTTTACATGTTCACATCTTGACAATCTTTCGCCATTCAACTCTATCCTTACAAACTTATTTCGCTTCATTCAAATTCATTAGGTTCTTCATTCTATTTCGCTTGCTCACAACTTTTCTTTCGCAATAATAAATATATAATGTATATAAAATATATAAGTAAATATATATATATATATAAAATAAATTTTGACATGTACAGTAAAAAATTGTTGAATTTTTTTTCCTATTTTACGTAACCGTGACAAGATAAAAATAAGTTTCACGAAGCAGAAGAAAGTGTGATACCTATTTAAAAATATCCCCTAGCTTTCAGCGTATGTATATTTTTAAAATAAGACTTCCCTGGCCATTCAAAATGTTATCAGTATTGAAAGTCTTTGGGTGGTGAAAACAAATGTTGATGAAAATGATCAAACTTCATAAATTCGGGTTGATGAAATAGTTGCCAGTAAATTTTAAATATAGAGCAGTCAAGTAACGTGAATATGTAACATACAAAAAGGTTATATCAGATTATCGTGGACTTTATTTTTGGCTGAACGCCGAATGTGTCGGCAAATCTATAATTTGGTAGAGCTCTTATTCTACTTTTAGATCAGCAGACGAATATTATAAGATAGTAAATATTTCAACGATTTATTCATAATCCACGACTACATCAATGCATAAACAAAATGATGGACAAACAGTAAATAAACAAACTATTATTACTGATTAGTTAATTTAACTTTCACTGTTATCACTTTTCCTTTTAAATCAGTTATGTCCACTACTTAAGTCATTTCGAACATTTACATTTCACTGTCCCTTCAAATTTATTGCATTGCTTGAACTTTTGTGGTTACATTTCAGCACAGTACCATTTTAGAGATATTGTTGAAACATATTTAAATGTTACATCCTTTTGCAACACTTAAGTACTATGTACCTTTAACTTCAGAAACTCATTTTCTTTACCACAAACTCAGACCTATTAAATAAACTCATCCTATCATAAACTATCAAATACTTGTTCAAAGTAAGAGTCCTTTACACTGATTATTAATTATTTATATTAAAATTTAGGATTTTGTATTAAATAAAATTTAAGATAAATGTTTATTTAATTTAATTCTAAATGTCTAACAATATAATAAAAGCTTTACTTAAACTTAATGAGATAGTAAGAATTGTAAATGCTATAGTTAACGAAGTAAAATTTTATTTTCTAAAAATACACGCGTTGAGGAATTTTTGAAATTTAAGGTCGCGTAAAATAGACGCCATTTTGTTTGAATATCAATATTTTGTAATGGAATTGTTACAATCGAGTAAAATAATTCAAATTGAAGATAAATATTTTAACAATTTTTAATAATAAGTGGATAAATGATTCTAAAAAGTTTCATGATATAACGAAATAGTTAAGCTGTTTGTTAATAAAAAATCTATATTGACATTTTAATGAAAATACCCTAAGGAGTTGAATGGCGAAAGATTGTCAAGATGTGTTTTCTGTCATCCCATATGATGGCAATATGTAATTATTTTTGAAGATAGGAATATCTAAAATTATTTAAACAGCACTAGCTTTATATGCACCTTGTTCTATTTATTGTTTCTTATCATACATACTATGTAAAGCATCATACGAAATCCCAACAAAGTGGGATAGCGAAAATCCTACGTCAGACAAATCAAGGTTATGAACAGCTCAATCGACAAAAAGATAAAATTTTAGGGCATCTTCCCAACAACAACAAAAAAAAAACAGGTGCAACCTTGATATGTAAAGGTGTAAATTTGATTTAAAATTATCAAAATCGGTGCAAATTATTTAGTCCATTAGTGTTTAAAAATAGTATTTTTCTAACTAGTTGCACGTTTATGCTTAGACACTAGGCTCGCATCCAAAAGTTGATATTTTACATAATTTTGTAGCGGCCCCAAATTTTCATGCCACTGTTTTATTGCAATATTTATTAGTATTTGTGTTTTTTGTAAAGGAAATTGCATTAATCATGGGTTTTTTTTTATCTCATTGGAGTATTTCTTACCCCATGATATATAATAAAAATGGCTCCCAAGCGAATAGAGCAGTTATATATATATATATATATATATATATATATATATATATATATATATATATATATATATATATATATATATATATATATATATATATACTATAAATCTTATCCAATTATGATTTCTTTAATAATCACGTAATTGTTTATATTTCGCTAGGAACATATGTATGTATGTATGTATGTATGTATGTATGTATGTATTGAGGTAAACTTTAATGATGAGAAAAGATGCTGATGTTTGTAGATTTAAATGACAATAGCATGTTTAAAATAAATGATTAAACTGGTATTTTCACATATCGTGTTATTACAGTGTTTATGTAACACTTAGCTGTCAGTATATTTCTATAAAAACACACAAGCACAAAGACGTACCCTGGAAGGTGGTGGCAAGTATTGCGGAGCACAAGAGTAGATAGAGAAATATGTTTGATGTGATTCGCGGAAGAACCGCCATGTTGAACGTTATCTGTCGTGATTGAATTGTACACACATACACAAAATAGTGCCGGAACGAACTTAAATAAAACTAATAATAATAATAATAATAGAAGAATGTGCGGCTTTCTTCTATTGAGCGTACATGCACATGCACACGAACACAGTCACACACACAGCCTGAATGAACCGGAGCCGGAGACAGCGCTTGACCACCGTCGCATTGCCATGGATCGGACTCGGACGTGAACTGGCATCAGCTAGGATGCAACCAGAAGCCATCCTACGAACATGTCGCCTCCTGTCGTCATCCTTATGAGTAACCTTCCTAGCAACTCAAGTCGACGACGTCGTTCGCACATTTTCCATTCGCTTATAGTTTGTTTCGTTAAATACGTAGCTATGCTTGAATGCCTTGGCGCTTACAATTATTTTTAACTTTTATGTTACAATATTATACCTTTTCTACAATCATTCTCGACTGTCATTTTCCCTACCTAGCTAAATATAAGAGGTTCCTAAGTTGAGGCTGCAACTGTACAGAAACCGAAAATACAATTTTCAATTAATTACTAACAAACCGTTGAGCCAAATCATAATGTTTGTAACTGCTATAAGTAATTAATCTAAACAGAATAAACCTACTACGTATAAGAAAGTCCAGTGCGGACCACTGCAGATATTTTTGTAAATAATCATAGGTATTAAATTTTCATTTAGGTAACTGATCTAAACTTTATATGTAATCGGAAATAAATAAATATTAAACAATCATAGATATGTTGGTTGATCCTGGTTTGTCGTAAATCATCTTATTTGAAATACTTTTGTACAGCAAATACAAAACAAAGGAGCATATTCCATAGTGCACTATGAAAAGAATTGTCAAGTTACGAATCGTCCGCGTTCGTTACTTATATTATAGATAGGAATACATAAAGTTTAAATTAAGAATAAAAATCACTTATGCGATCTATGCATGGCGCTGGCGCAAGATCTGCCAATCTATGTATACATTTCGCTAACCCTACTGCTACTACAACTACAAGTGATTGCAGCGCCGCGCAATACTCTTGTTCACGTCGCTCGAATACCATAACCTACATCTACAGTGTATTGCACTGGACTTTCTTATACGTACTAGGTATATTTTGGTTAGATGGAAAGGATATTAAAATATTGAATTCAAGAAAATATTCATTACGCTATATTAGAAATTATTTTGGCCGGGCAACAAAATATTCATATATAGTATTTTGAATATTTTATTAAACTTTGAAACACTTTTAAACTCAACGTATTTGTCATTAGTATAATTTCCTATAGCTACGTAGCATAAATAAGAAATTTAAGAATTTCAATTGCAATTTTCTTGTAATCGGTATACTTACTTTTTATTATATTAATATATAAATCAATATGTACTTCCGTTTGAATATTCTTTTCAAGCCATATACAAACGTTAAATTTAAAAACAGTTTTGGCTGTAGACTGTAGCGATTGGTCCTCAATGGAGTTTTTTGAATATATTTTATTTTCAGTTGTGTTAAAAATCCAAATAACACAGAATAACGGTGACCATGGAGCGAACGACTGTTTGAAGATCAGATCATCGCCAATCGTCAACGGAGGATGTAGAGAAAATGTGCTGCCTCCATAGCCACTGCAGGACAAGAGGAAAGCCCTAGGACTAGGAGGGGAGGCCCTAATTTACCACCAACAAACTTAATTATTATTTCTAGAATCAGGTAGGTATATGTATGTATTTCCACTATTGTAAATCTTCTTCTTATCTTTTATACAGTTAAGAATATGAGTTGAAAAATATACCTAGTAGGTAGTTAAACTATAAAATGATTCGAATTATTTATGCTAGTTTTGTTTAAACTATTGTAAATTATAACGAACGAGTAAATATTTTTCTTTTTTTGTTGCAGCAACACAACAGCCATCAGCAGTCATCAGCAAACAACACAACCCCACAACATCAAACCATTTTCTTGCAATAGGGCCTAATGCCAGCGCAAGTATGTACCTTACCTACCCTTAACTGTTCACAAACAAATTGATTCTTATTTGTTTATAATACATTTACACTTTTACATACAGTTATTAGAATAATCAATTAATGTATCGTATAATGTACCTAATTGTTAATCAAACTGTAACATGAATTCATTTATTAAATAAATGTATGAATCGAAATACAGCATAAGTTTTCTTCTGAAAAGAAATCCTTTTTCCTCTATTTTTATTTTCAGATATGTCATATCATAATGCACAAACAAGGTCCTCAAAGGTAGGACATTTTTTATATTTTTTGTTAAAATTTGGTCAAAATTTTCATAAAAATAATTAAAACGGTGTGAAATTTTAATAAAAATTTTGAGGTTATATATAACCTAAAAATTTCAATTAAAATTTTTCAATTTTTGTTAAAATTTGGTCAAAATTTTCATAATTTTTTTAAAAGGTGTGAAATTTTAATTAAAATTTTGAGGTTATATATAACCTAAAAATTTCAATTAAAATTTTTCAATTTTTGTTCAAACTTGTTCAAAATTTTCATAATTTTTTTTAAAAGGTGTGAAATTTTAATTAAAATTTTGAGGTTATATATAACCTAAAAATTTCAATTAAAATTTTCAATTTTTGTTAAAATTTGGTCAAAATTTTCATATATTTTTTTAAAAGGTGTGAAATTTTAATTAAAATTTTGAGGTTATATATAACCTAAAAATTTAATTTAAAATTTTTCAATTTTTGTTAAAATTTGGTCAAATTTTCATATATTTTTTTAAAAGGTGTGAAATTTTAATTAAAATTTTGAGGTTATATATAACCTAAAAATTTCAATTAAAATTTTTCAATTTTTGTTAAAATTTGGTCAAAATTTTCATAATTTTTTTTTAAAAGGTGATGAAATTTTAATTAAAATTTTGAGGTTATATATAACCTAAAAATTTCAATTAAAATTTTTCAATTTTTGTTCAAACTTGTTCAAAATTTTCATAATTTTTTTTAAAAGGTGTGAAATTTTAATTAAAATTTTGAGGTTATATATAACCTAAAAATTTCAATTAAAATTTTTCAATTTTTGTTAAAATTTGGTCAAAATTTTCATATATTTTTTTAAAAGGTGTGTAATTTTAATTAAAATTTTGAGGTTATATATAACTTAAATTTTTTTTTCCAAGTCATGTTTTGAATATGCAAGTCATGCTTTTGAAAATTTTAAAAGGTGTGAAAAATTAATTAAAACGTTGAGGTTATATATAACCTAAAAATTCCAAGTAGCATAAAAAAATTTAAACACTTTTACAATATTTTCGACTATAAATTTATAACAGTAAATTGATATTTTTAGATTGTTTAAAAATAAAAGGTTACTTATTTATTAACAATATTTTAAGGAGTTTTGAGGCGTTTTTGACGATTTCTATGGAAGTTGTTTTTAATTAATTCTGAGGGAACCAGCAGCGCCACAGAGCTCTCGCGCGGTTTCGCACTAGATATGGACCCAAGCAAAAATTAGAGACGCTAAAATTGCGAATCGGAGAGATTTAATTTTTTGGTCCAAAAAACGGCAAGGCTTTTTTCGATTTTTATAAAAGTCGTTTTTAATTAATTCTGCGGGAACCAGCAGCACCACAGAGCTCTCGCGCGGTTTCGCACTAGATATTGACCCTGGTAAAAATTAGAGATGCGAAAATCGCAGCTCCACATAGCTCTATCGCCATTTTTGACGACTTTTGTCTTTATGATTTTTAATTAATTCCGCGGATAAACAAGGCTATCGCTATCGGCCTTGGTGTATAGTCAGATTCGATTCAGGGAACTCCAAAAGGTGTATTTCCGTTAAAATCTCGAGATAGATTTTTTCATGATTACAATACTTACTTATTACTTCGTATAAGAAAGTAAAAAGCGTCACAGACACATACACACCTACTACAGCACATCAACGGGAACGGCATCACTCAATTCACAATATGTTTCCACCTAACCTAAACGATTCAAGTTCATAACATAAGTTCCTCACACATGCAGACAGACAGTGCGGTGCGAAAGGCATGCCATCGGTAAAAGTGCTATAAAAAGTATTTAACGGTCAATGTTAGAGCAGTTCTAGGTTTTTAATTGTCTGTCGAGGTGTTGGTATAATAATATAACGATCAAGTATATATTATTATGATTTTATGTACGTTACTGAGAGAGCATCGTTGAAATATATGGTTTCATCTACGAGGATGTTATATTTAGCCACCAGCTTAGTTGTATACTGCCACTGCGCATCGCCGCCATATAAGGTGTGAGGTACACACACGTTGGCTGACGCTGCCCACATTTATCGCGTCACTAAACTCTGCAATAATATAATAAATATGATCGCTTTTATTATCATCATGTGATTATTGAATTACTAATTCATTCATTCATTCATTCATGCACCGCACCGGCACAACTTGTTTTATGTTCACAAGTAGTAAGTGCAGATTGGATAGCAGTTCTCCAACTGCGTTCCGTCCGTGGAGATCTGTTATGCAAGTCAGGGCCGGGTCAGGGTCTTTCAAGTCCTTTGGCACATCCAGCGGCTGACTTGTCGGTTGTGCGCTCAGCAGTAGGCAGAAATTCAGAAATGCTACCTGCTAATTTTAGTGTATTTGTCATTTTGTCACGGAGAATCTCCATATTCATTCATTATCTTATATTATCCTACTTGACCGCTGAGCGAATTACTCCTGATACTCTTACAAACATTCTGCTATTATTTTCTGATTTTTCAACATACATATGACAACTGATTTATTCAAGGCAATGGACCCTTCGATGTCCGCCCGTTGGAGATTTCCCTGTACATACATACATAACTTATCTCCTATATTCATGAAAATCCCTACGGTGCTTGTCTGTTCATTTGGTTGCTAATGTTATGTTATTTTGACAATTTCCGGTATTCCGTCAGGCATACAGTTACTCAGTCAATCAATCAGTCAAATAATTTAAATGGAAATTATATTATTTCAAACTTAACCTTCATCGAACAGATAAATTGCATAAAAGTGACAATGTTCATGAATGGTAATTTCAATCAAATCTATTGTCGATATGCCTATTAAAAATAGTTGTATTTTGCAGTTTTTACACACTTAAACTAACGCTCCTAATCGCCTATAGTGGCATAGCTTGCTTACGAGTTATTTTTAAAATCTTCTCTGCCTTATGTAATGGAAAGAAAATTTTAATATTCTATATTTTGACATGATGTGATATATTTAACTTATACGAATCTATTTTACTATGTTAACATAACACGACTATTTTAAAGGAAACCAAAATATTATTTTAAATAAGTAAACTATTTTTAGCTCACTGAATATACACTGTAAACGAGTAGAATTAGAAACATGTTTGGATCTTCTGTAAACTGATCATTTTAATTCAAAGTAGCACTGTAGCTGTAGCCCGCACTGGATTTTCTTATACGGAGTAGTTTATTTTGTTTAGATAAGAATAAGGATACTAAAAACTCAATACCTTTTAAGCACTCTAAAAATGTGTAATTGCTCTGTGACACGTTATAGAAAAAGCATATCTCTTACCTTACACTGTTCTGTATGGGCACTTTACACTATCTCCTTATACCTCTATGAAAAACATGTAACAATAACAATAAAACAATTTACTATTATTTGTTAATATTTTAATCAAAATTTACATACAAATAACATATTTTTTCTAATTTTTTAACATATCATACATGCAAGGCAATTAAGTAAAAATAAATGTACATAATAAAATAAAGAAATAACTACGCTATGTTGTATAAAATATTTTGCTAGTCAAACTATTGTTGTAATTTTTATTTTCCAAGTCAATACTCATGTTGACACTCATACCTACTACTGAACAATTCTCTTTACAGTTAATCATTAGACTTCTGACAGAAACTTCAATCATATTATACAAAATTATTCATTTGAACAATGGTGGCAGTGTCCTGTATTGCTGGGCAACTAGTAGTTTTTAAATTGTACTCACACTTTACCGTAAAACGAGGTAACTTGCATTACACAAAGTAACCGAATAGGAAACATGATTTCCAATAGGCATTATTCAATAAACATACACCTCATATTGCATTTGCTATACTAGACATATTATTCCAAGTCCAAGAGACGTTACCACTGTATGACTAAACAACAGGCATATTTATTATATTTTCATGAGCGTGAATAATAGAGCTATCGATTTGTGACTAGTAATGCAAACCAAAGCATGTCTACTACTGTAAGATAAACCTGTACTACTGAATCTGTATTGTCTATAGTTATTTAATCATTACATTATATTAATCAAAAATTCAATTTGATTTGTGATTCAAATGAAATAGTTGTAGCCATTTAGATTTGTTTTTACAGATTCTCTTTGCAGAATTAGATTTGCTCAGAATCGCTATTTCCAGTATAAGATGTGTGTTCATATAAATGATTTCATAAATTCACTGCTCATGCATATATCGCATAGCATAGCAAATAGAAATTAATATTTTTTCATACCACTAACAACTCGTTAATCAACTAAAACTATTTTGATTGCCTTAAAATGTCACCTCGTGTGATCAATTCCTTCACTTTACGGTACAATAAACGTCGGTTAATACGAGGAACACAGATATCAGAGAATCATTTATGATAAACGTTTTTCACTATAATATATACAACATGGTCATCTAGTCTGGTTACTCTTAATTTTTCTTTCGATTTCATGACTTGACTAGTGAGCTGAAAATACGCCACCGGTTCGCGATAACGAAATACGCTGACGCGAATTCGAGCATCTTTTGTAAAAAAAAAAACAATTTTGATGTAATTTTAAACATATAACCGTGAATCAATTTGAATCTTTATTGGTCACTTGTACAAGCAATGTTTTCTTTAATATTCAAACAATGACTATCGCCTATAGAATGAGAGTTAATGTTTTGAGTGTTTCAAAATCGTAGGAATTGTCACGTATACTGAATATTATTAAATATTGTAATGAATCTCAATAAAACTGGTATTAACTTAAATAATGTTATTTTAATACAATCAACCAAGGGAAACCTTGAACGGGTTGCTTGTACAACTTATCTTTAAAAATACATACGTATATTAAAAATAACCTGTATAATGACCATTTTGTATACAATTTAAAACACGTCTATATCCTTTCATACTGTCAAAGTGTAACTCACTCATTATCAAAAGCAAATATCATTTGTAAAAATGAACACAATATCTGTTTTTTTTTTCTTTTTTAGAACACATTAGGTTTCAAATAAATTCTAGTAACTCATACATTTTTAGAACAAACATAAAAATAATGATTCAAATCAAATAACATAATAGTAATAACTGACGAACAATAGCTGTATCTTAAACATCAATTAAAATTGATTGATTGCTTTTTTTTTCATAATCTACAAATCTGATCAAATCTCATAAACTACAAAATCCGGCAAGATTTCAATAATGAATTTTAACTTACTAAGGTAATTCTGTTTATTTATAGATTAATGTCAGAGTGTTTTATTTTATTAAAATGTCAAAATGACATACACGACCATAGCACAAAGTTAGCTCTTTCTTTGTTCTTCTCAACGAGAACTGGCCAATTCATGAAAAGGCTACATGAATTTTTGAGACTGTTAACCAGTCAACACAAAAATCCTCTTAAGTCTTTTCATTTACATCCATCGGTATCAACTGAACTACTTTGGTCTTGTATCTTAGATTAAGTTTATTTTTAGTTATAAATTGAATCGATTTTTTTAAAAGCACATGCCAACTTTTTTCTACAGCCACAGATATCAAGCTTATTCAAATTTTAAAATCTATTAAACTGCTCAAATTGCAAATATTTCAACATATACAATTTCTCCAAACAAAATTACAGATTAGTTACAATTTCATAATTATTATAGTACGGTTTTCTTTTTATTGCTTCATTTCATCAAAAATGGAATGTATTCTTTTTTATTCTTGCGATTTTTCTTTTCTGCGTCTCATAAACTTACATTAAAAATAGTAGTTATTTCTGCGTAGTTTAAAAGAATTTGATTGTTTGGACATTATCTAAAAAAAAAATAATGGTACTATCTTAAATATTTGTAGACTTTTTTATAAATTTCGCCAATAATAAATAACACCAAATATGTTTATTTATCCAACCCAGCAAAATTCAACAGATTGGTAAATATTAAGTAATTTACGACACACGTCATAATAATTTTTTAATAATACTTTTATTATTGGACTGGTAAATTCGCTTCGTTAGGATCATGCTAGTATCATAGATGTAAACTACAGTAAATTGAACATGCGCTCTTTTTGAAATAATCGATTCAATTACTCCGCAGGATTGTTTGATGATATTTTATAAATTCATGTAATTACGTCCAATCTTTACACAATTCCAAGATTTCCTTTAATTTTATAGTGTGTTTTAAATGGTTTCTATAGTTCATTTTTGAAAGAATACAGCATATGATATTACGAGCTGAGTACGATTAAAAATGTTTAAAGCTAACATCTAAAACTCTGAAGAAATAAAAACAGCAAAACGAACACAAAATTTGAATGAACACTTGTATATTAGTATAGATTGGCAGAGATGAGCATGACACGCTATAAACATCTGACCGATTTTTCGTTGGGTGAATACTTAGCTCTTATTTTTACCAATAAAAAGCAAGGACAACCATGTCCTATGCTATTTAGCACCGCATTCTTAAAAAAATGGCCTATAGGTATGTTTGTATTGTAATAGAAAAGATGCGTTTTTACTATCTATAAATAAATGAAATACACAAAATATATTTTGATACTATCAACTCTTACGACTGCACTGACAATTGTTATAATTAAAATAGCTAATTTTACACTTAAAATTAATTCATTGATTAAAATTAGGATTAACTCAAAAAAAAGTCTCCATTTTCCAATTTTAACTGAAGAGGAACGTAAGAGAGAATTTGACGCATTTCACTTCGAAACCAGAAACAATTTCACTAGAAGGTACATGTTATCTAAGGTAGAATTGCTAGTACGGCAAAATGATGGATGATTGGATGGACAATTGTGTATTTCTTTTTTCTGATTTATATATTTATTATATATATATATAAGCAGTTTTTATTTAATGATAAAATATAATTTCAATTCATTTACTACTACTAAAATTATATAAATACTTTCTAGTCTTTAATTTTGTAATTCAACGTAAATGAACCAATTTTAAAAAGTAATTTCTAAACATGATCATGAAATTCCCTCTTAGGTTGAAGATTGTAATGCGCTTAAACAAGATATGTGAAAAAAATATATTATAAAATCTGGCGTTGCAGAAACGTTTTAATGTATAATCAATATACAGCTTTAGTTTTAGTGTGTTTGTGCTAGTTGGGAAGGGGGACTTCCTTCAGTCACATTAAAACAATATCCATTTTTACCACTTAACTTTATTCAAGCATACTTCACGGGTCTTGATAAACGTTTTTCTTTGCATTTCAAAATCATTAATTTATCTCATTCTTAATTATATTCAGTCATTTAATTCTAAGTCACTCTGTCATTCTTACACAATCCAAATAACTTATTTTAATTACATCTAATAAACGTTTACTTCCGATTTAGGTTAAGCAGTGGCCTTTGCGCATTCATAATTTTATATTTACAATTCATTTTAAAATGTGACTGAAAAAGTTATTATCACAATACTTAAGTTTTCATTTGTTTAAAACTTATTTATAAAATAAAATGGATTTATTTTAAAATTTTAAATATGGGTATAACAAATATCAACACAAAAATTTAAATATTTACAATTATTAAAACACAATTTCTGAATAAAATTAATTTGCTATGAAAGTATATTTGGTAAAACTGAGTCTTTCGTTGGCAGTCTGACGTTTAGTAAAAAAAACATATAACCGCTGACGGATATTTCCGATAATTCATCGAATGTGTTTTCTTGATCTGCCCCCCCCCCAACCTAAACCTTGCCCTGGCTTAAGGGGCAAATCCCTTCGTAGGGTATGCTTTCTATGTATTTCGTTGCAACTGTCAGATTGCCAACGAAAGAATCAGTTTAACCGTATATTTGACTAAAATTGTATAATAAAACAAAATGCTGCATTTTAAATGTATTTTTTGCAAAATAAGACATTACCCATATTCAAATTTTATATATATATATATATATATATATATATATATATATATATATATATAAGCTTTTATAACACTTTGGTTTCAACTTAAAATTGCATTTAAAGTCCAAATTGATAAAAGCATATGTAAAAGATCAATTATAGCTTTGATGAAAAATATATGCTGTATGTAGGAGTTATCATATCTTGTACTTATTTAAAAACAGCGTCATCGTTCTATAATTTAGTTAAAAACATAATATTGGGAATATTGATTATAATGTAAAAAACAGAAAAAATGTATAAAATTAATATCCTTTTTCTAAATAAAATTTCATGATAAAGAAATGTTTTAAGATTTCCTAATGTAAGCGTCATGATGTCAGACTGAGTGTAAATCATTCTGAAAATGTAAACCTAATAAAAACAGATAAAACATATAATAAAACTATAAAAAATTAAAACAACTTCATATGATCCAAACATAGATACATTATGTGATTGGCCGTGTTTAGCCAGTCGTAATGTTCGTAATCAGTGCATGTATAAAAGTTGATAGTAAAAAAGCGCAAATGATTTGGAAAATGTAGAGGAATCCTCAATGATTTGAATGTAGGGGAATGATTGTATTGTGTACGTAGCACACATGAAACTATGCTAATACGTTGTTGATCTATGCAGTATTATAAAAATAACAATATACGAGATTGAACCAGTATCTAACAAAGCCGTATTAAGGGGGAGGGGGAAGATGTATAGAGACCCTCAAATATACAAGATATAGTATTTAATGCAATCTGGGCTTGTTTGTAATTGAGAGCAGAATTTGTCGAATGTAATAGACCTCCCGAAGACGGCTTTGTCTATTTTAAATGTTGAACGAACATTTCTTATTTACGATTATTGTACATGTATCAATGTTTCCATCCAGTAGTCGTACCCAGATATTTGCTATCTAAATGATTGGGTTTCCAATGCATCATATTATTATCAACTGGTTCAATATTCTCGATACTGTAATCGGCAGTATTTAGAGTAGTATCTTTATTATTCCAGTTCCAAGCTTCCTGGTTTGTCGTGGCAGTTGTGATAGGCGATGTTGAATTTAATGTAAATTTACTATCGGCCACCACAGGTTTGTACAGCTGTGACGCATCTACTTGTTCATCAGGTAGATTACCTCCATTAGGTCTGTACCACTGGTTGTCGAAATCGTTATTCTTCCAATGTTCCCGATAGTAAAATTTCTTCTTAAAATGATGATCAGGTCTCGCAAGTTTCTTATCCATTTCTTGGTGTTGTTGATACTTGAACAACGGCGCATTCAAACGCGTTGACGGTGGTTGCACAGTGTCACAATCAGTGTCTGGTGGATGTTGTTCTGTTTGTAAGTAATTCATTTGGAAACTCGGAGACGATGATGGCGACGGTGTTCTCGGAGGCCCCGCTTCCTCGCTTTGTTGATCCGCCACTGGCGGACTGTCAATATTTAAGGGTTTTAACAGCGGGGCTTTGAACATAACAGGCTTTTGGTTATGTTTTGGTTTGTACGATTCAGGTCGCTTGACTACCGATAACGAAATGGAGGTAGGTGTTTCACCATGTCCAATACCCGAATCAGGTGACGTATTACAACTGTCACCGCCTTCCGTGGACCGGCGTCGTTTATCCAGTTCCGTCGAGGCGAACGCCACGAGACGATCAAAACCAGAACTGATACGATCTTGCCATTTCGATTCTTCACCATCTTCCTCTACCTCCGCATCTAACAAAATAAAAACTATTTAGAACACAGTGCTTATCCATTCAATTTAGCCATATTCTTTACAACACAAATTTCATGGAGGATTTATCACATATGTCAGCGAATTGTAGAGTGATATATATATATATATATATATATATATATATATATATATATATATATATATAAACTATTCACTCCACATACATACATACATATATATATATATATATATATATATATATATATATATATATATATATATATATGTATGTATGTACGTTGACAAGTTATTACCATAAAGTTGTTATCGGTCATAAAGAATACGACTATAATAACTACATCATATTATTTTAAAATAAATAAAATAAACCATTAATATTAGAATTCTGATTGAAAATTTGTGCTGCTATTATTCAATCTTGGATAGTAAAATGTCATTTATTACTATATAGTGTTTGAAAAATCTAGCCTAATTTAATAAATCGAATACTACAGAGATGTCAGAAAAGAGTATATTATTTTATCAATAGTAAGAATAATAATAATAGTCAAGTCAACATTCTACGTATCATTAAAACGCCTTTTATGTAGATATATATATAAAACACAACATAAATGTCATCCTGTTGCAGCATTACTTACCGGGCATACTTTTTATTCAGCCAGTTCTATTAACGACTAACTAGTACGGTAGCATCATTGAACATGCGCCTGAGTGTGGGCATGCCAAATAGAGTGAACAGTGCTCCTACCTAAGTCATAATGCAAAAAACTATGTGTCAATATTACAGCACCATATGCTTCCTACTCAATTTTTCCAACTTTTTCTCATTTTACATGTTATTTTTTCAAATTTTATTATTATTTATTTGCACGCACTACGTTCATTCATTCACGTTCATACAAAAGCGCTACAGATGCCCCAAAACTCCATAACTACTTATACGAAGAATAACTAACATTTCTAATAGAAGGAAAAAAGATTGATTTCTATTCAAATTCACTATATATATATATGTATATATATATATATATATATATATATATATATATATATATATATAATATATATTATATATATATATATATATATATATATATATATATATATATATATATATATATATATATATATATATATATATATATATAAATATAAGATACCTATGAATATTTTTGCGTCCATTGCGTTCATATAAAAATGGATCCTTTAAAAATGTTTTTTTTTTTTTTTTCAAATAAGACCAACATGCTAACTCAAGTTTAGCATGATGTAAATATTCGTATAGCTCAATAATCATTACGTTTTTAAATTATTATTATTATTTACTTGAATCTGGTTAGTTTGGTGAGTAAAAAGTAACCAGATTACCAGTAACTCTCAATTCGAAACTCAACTCAACTTTCGTAATTAAATTAGCTGATAGCAATAATGACGACAATGAAATGTCGCCAAAAAAATATGTTTAGAGCAATTTTTAAGGAATAAAAACAATATTTTAAGAACATCTATTAAAAATAAGAAAACCAAACCATAAAGACCAAATAAAATAATTGTTGTACTACTACGGTAAAACAATACAGAGAACTCGTTATAATGGCGTCTATATTGGTTGATTTCAATATTATAATCTAGAACATTTACAGCTAAAAGTAGTGTTGTAGTAATGACGTCATAGTATAATTAATATAACTAGATAATGTCTATTTTGTATTTGAGTTCCTCTAAATTCTATACATATATTATCTAAATATGTACCTAATTTTTATTATTACTAAATATGTAAAAGTGGAAAGTAATTGTAGCAACAATAAATCACAGATATTTCGAAAATAGTTTGGTGGTATTTACTTTAGATTTGCGCTTGTGATTTTGTCTCCTACTTGTTTGGTTACAAACTCGTTTTTTACGGTGTTTACGCAATATTTCTTGATTATTGGTGTAGTCGTGTACATTTTTGGAATATCATATTTGTATTGTTTGTATGTATTGGTTTCCGAAGAAAGTGAGCGACTTTTTATATTTTAATATCTTTCTTATGTAAACAAAATATACCTACTACGTATAAGAAAGTCCAGTGCAAGATACTGCAGATGTTTTCATCATATAAAAGTATGTGGTGTAAAACTGATCAAATATGTGCATGCCAACTTACTTTCTATTTCATCTGTTGTAAATTATTACATATATACCAATAACATTAAAAAAATGATAAAATCATTTGGGAAATAAAATCCTAAAAAGTGAACATGAAAATAATGCTACCGTACTATTTTATTTTTTTTTATATAAAATTTACATAACATTGAAAATCCGAATGATGAGTAAAACAAAATATGGGTAAAATTATTTTAGTGTTTATTTCTGTAAACATCAAATTAAATTTGCTAATAACTTACCCTTCATATTTGATGAATACTATCAACTATACTTTGTTTTTGTTTTCTTTTTGTTTAATAAAATTAATTCAAATAAACTACGAAGCAATGTTAAAACTGTGAATAATGAAGGCAATTATTATGAGAAAAATTACTTACCTCATAAAGTTTCCTTATTTTGGGCAACTGTTTAGTATTTGATAAATAAACACGTTATTAAAAAAAGGTTAGCAGCTTCATAATTCGGATATAACAATGCAATGTAATAATAATAACATTTATGAAATAACTTAATTGCGTAAAGAATAAACGATTGCTTAGTTTTATTTCGCATGCAACATTATTTTGTACTTTTTCTTTCTTAATGTTTTACGTCACTGTTGAAAATTTGTATGCCTACACATCATTTATTATTATTGTTATGAATAGTCTACAAAATAAACAAATCTAAATAAAGTATTATTCCCTCATTTGTACCACGCAAACTATTCAATAAAAACATTCAACCCTTAACATGTAATAAACGTCATATATTAACGCTATATATCACAAAATAACATGTAAAATTCAGATATCAAAACAACAATAATGTTTCGTTCAATGTAGTCTAAAACTATTATTGCGATTCTCGTATAATAGAATAATATGTGAAATAGGTGCAGTAGAAATACCATGTTCATATAAGATCTTCATATTTACGACTGCATATGAAATTATTGAGGTAAACTGTTTTTAATCGTACCACCACGCTTTTTAAAACAATGTCGTTACAAACGAAACTTGAATTTTTAAAAAACCTAAATCATTAGTTTGATGAAATTGTTTAGTTTTAAAATGAAACTGATGATGCCACAGTGTTGGCGAAACTAGTCGTTATTATTTAATAAAATTTAGTGTAACATAACAATGTATTTTTATGTCATTTATTCTTTAAAATATGGAGTAAGTAAAGGCTTACAAAATTCAAGTATTTTATTATTCATTTAACCGACGCGTTATAATACAAAAAATCATATAAATGTATCTAAAAGGTCCCCAAAAAACAATATAATCACAAAATGCAGCACTTCTAACGATATAAAATATAGCAAAATATCAGCTGATCTAAGAAGTTTTGAAAATCTAACCAATATGACAAGGGTTTTAATACTTAAATTAAGTTCATTTAATATAAAAATTTATAATATTAAAAACACCATATAATAATATGCAATAATATTGGTAATAAAATAAAAGTTAGTTCGGACTAACCGTAGTTTTTTTTTATTCACATATATATATATATATATATATATATATATATATATATATATATATATATATATATATATATATATATATATATATATATATATATATATATATATATATATATATATATATATATATATATATATATATATATATATATATATATATATATATATATATATATATATATATATATATATATAACATTAATTTCAACCTAAATAAATACTTTTAAATAATTTCAATGTAAAATACTTAAATTAAGTTCATTTAATATAAAAATTTATAATATTAAAAACAGCATATAATAATATGCAATAATATGGGTAATAAAATAAAAGTTAGTTCGGATTAACCGTAGTTTTTTATTATTCACATATATATATATATATATATATATATATATATATATATATATATATATATATATATATTTATATATATTATATATATATATATATATATATATATATATATATATATATATATATATATATTATATATATATATATATATATATATATATATAATATATATAACATTAATTTCAACCTAAATAAATACTTGAAAATAATTTCAATGTAATAAAAAATATATAAATTGACTAAAAGAAAATAACAATCTAAATTTGATTAAAATCATTATTATTAAAGTTATGAATAACCTCAATAACGAAATAAAATAAAACAATTTAAATGCAATAAAAAGAATAATTTTTGTCCTTCTCTTGAGTTTAGTAACAAAATAAAATTTGGTATAAATAGATACCTGTTTCAAATATCCAAGTAAAATTGTTTTAAATACTATATCAAGTCTGCCTGTTTCTGCAACATAACAGTTTTTTGTTATTTGATCTACAAAGAAATGTGTATTAGTAATCATACCGAAGTTTGCATTTGCCCAGATTTATTCCTGCATAAACATTAGACATGTAGGTAGTTTATAGAAATTAGTGAGCCTTTTTGACTAACATTTTTAAATACATGAGCAGTGCGATATTGTAAATAATGTCGTACGTAGAATAGGTGAGAGCCAAATAAGAGGGTATGGTCATGTTGAAAGAAAGATTGACGAAGATGATTTACGATAGTGAGATGAATGATATGAGAATGCGGGGTCGTCCTCGGAATAAGTGGGTAAATATAATTGAGAATGAGTTGCGCAAAAGAAAATTTGCGAGCATTTGTATTAAAAATAGCTGAATTTTACTATTTTTTCATTCGTACGTTGCAGAATCTTTATATGTAATTCATTTTAGTTATTACGTTAAATAAACATAATTTCGAAGATCTTATATTGACATGGTATTTAAAAAGAAATACTTAAAATTAAAATAGCACACCACCAACTAAACTCCGAAAGCATTCAATTCAAAGAAGAACAAAAAAATAATAACGAGAAAGAACATCGTTCATTCGTAATGCTGCGTTTTATGAACAACAAAATTAAGTTAGTTTTATATCATATGCTGCGTATCATTTCTTTTTCCTTTATACAGTAAAAAACTATTATTATTAAGCAGCCAAATTTGTTTTTTTTTCATTTCTTAGTTGTAAATTGTTTTGGACATTTTCTTCAGGGCAGTACCGGAATATATTGACAAAGTGATATTATTCGTCGTCTTGGTGCCAATTAAACTCTGAAAGTCTGCTGTCGCCATTTTTTTAAAATCTAATTCTATAAGTCGGATTTATGAATTAATCTCTATACATCTATTTGAGATTAACTCTATTGTGGATAAAAGGTGAGAAAACATATCTTTCTAAACGGTCTATTTAAAAAAATATAATAACGACCGATTTAGATCAATTACTGATGTAAGAATATTTTTTGTTAAAATAATAAAAAAACATCTTTAAGTATAAGTATTTTAACTTGTAAATTAACGAAAAGTTCTATGAACTTGTCAAGAAATATTGTGTTGTCTCACAGGAACCTGATGATAAATAAATTGATCGAAACCAGTTGTTACTTTTAATAAACAAATCGTTGCGGACATTGCTGACCTAAATGATGTTACAGACTTGAACGAGATTTCATTTGTTAAAAATATAAGTTGACCATTAACAGATTTACGGTTCAACCTTAAACAGATGAAATTATAATTCGCTTTGCCAATATTACAAAACAAATTCATCATTATTATAGGTACTCATAATTGAAATAGAACATTAAAAGACGACACACAAAAATAAATAAAGCATTTCACACTTATAGTAATAATTCGTTGAATCTTTTCGAGTTCACGATTTTCTTTTAGTATTATGCACTAATACTAAGTATGCTAAGTGCAACTCTTAATAAAAGTCACAAAAATAATAATAATTAGAGAATGAATAAAAAAATGTCTTACCTTCTTCCATTCGTGGACGGCGTTCTCGGTCTCGATCAGGTACTTCATCAACTAGGGGCGTGGAGGTGTTCGAATGCGGTTCGGGACTGCCTGGTGGTCGGACGACATTTAAGATGGCATCACTGTCCCCACTTGCTCCATCGGCCATTTTCTTTCGCATCGGTCCCTGAATTATCGGCGACACTCTCCGTTGCGGAAAATACGGAAAGCTTGCCGGCGACTTCACCGTTTCGCAAACTTCCGTTTTTATTGTTTGCACTAACGAATCACTCGAATATGAATTTAAACTTTCCGCTGATGTTATATGTTTGGCGTTATACGTTTTATTTCGATCGTATACCACACAATTGTCTCGATTTAATCTCGTTTCATCCACTTCTTCTTTTATGTAAGAGTTATTAAGTACTCTAGCATGCAACGTTGCTGCTAACCCTTCGGGGATGAACGAATTTTTTAATTCAGCATTGGCATTCACTGGCGTTCCATTTTCAACCAGTTTCAACGATATTGGCGGTTTGGTATCGGTGAAATATGATTCATGGTAGGGTTTTATATCCGCGCGCGGCAATGGCGTGTATGCTTCGTTGTTGCTTTTGGGGTAGAATACTGGGCGAGACGCCGCAAGCATTTTACTTACTCCGGCACCACTGGTGGTATTCGTTGGGTATAAAACAGTTGTTCGCGTAGAAGTTGGATGCGGCGTAGCTGGATTTGCAGGTATATGATGATGGTTTAAGCATCCATGTGTTGTCGTTGTGGTTGTCGTAATCTTCGACGAATGGATATAACCCAAACCTTCGGCAGTGCCTTCAGCGGAAGAAGGTCTCGAAATCGGACTGTACACTTGTCGTAACGGAGCTTGTTCTTGATCTTTAACATCCACGTTCAACATTTTAACGTTAACCCGTTCAGGACGAGGTGGTAAATTTTGATTCATCACCGATCTTGATGACATTGTCGTCGTTCCATGAATATCACTCATATCAACCGCAGCATTTATTATACTTTGGTTGGATATTTCCAAAGTTCTTTCAATTTCTCCAGACATAAGATCGCCGATTGTTCGCGTCGCTACCAATGCACCTTCAGGGTGTTGACATTGCACCGGTTGCTGAGCGGCTAGTTTCTCTTGACTCAGGTGACGTCTTAGCGCTAATTTCGCCGGTGAAACTTGAGTATAATCAGGTTGTTCCACTAGCATTTGTTTATTAGTTAACGGTGATTCGCGCGGTAACATCTCAGCGGGATACGACTCCTTTTTATGTGATTCCTTCGGGAGAGGAACTGTGTTCTCAGTTTGTGCATGCACTTTATCAACTTCAATCATTTGCTCTTGGCGCATGTAGATTTCATTGTTTTTATAATCATTCATATAGATATGTTGGTGCATTGCTTTAGATTTTTCATCGAATTTATTCGCCATCACCATCGGATCGTAGCCATCATAAACGGGTCGTTGTTGTTGCTTTGAATTTGGATGGGATTCTATATAATTGCTGCCAGCTTTAAAATTATTACTTTGCTTTGTACGATATTTCTCATCTTCATTTAAAACAGAAGTTATGATACTCTTCAAGCGGTCTTCAAAATTGACGACTCGCGGCGGTTCCGAATTGCGATTT
The DNA here is from genome assembly GCA_018344505.1 of Nebria ingens riversi. Lineage (NCBI taxonomy): Eukaryota > Metazoa > Arthropoda > Insecta > Coleoptera > Carabidae > Nebria > Nebria ingens. The sequence continues at coordinate 30,739 of JADQWA010000145.1, read as the reverse complement.
ATATTTGTACTATTGTTACTTGTGACTTTAGGGCATCTTTTCGTGACTGCAACAGGTGCGGGCATAGTGTAGTTATTCGTATTATTATTATTATGTCCCCTCATAGTTTGTCGTTGATTCTGTTGCATTATGTTCTTAACATTCCTGTCTTTCACATCCATGTTCACGTATTGAATTTTATTCGCAACTATTTTACTCGCCTCGATCTTCCGACCAGTTTCCAGTATTTTCTGCGCGAGAATTTCAGGATTTTGCTCTTCGATTTTACCGATATCTGGCACGTCGGGCCAGTCTTGTGATTTTGTTCGGTAGTCTCGGACTTTTCGGGATGTTTTCGTCGTAAGAATTTGTGGTTTTGGTATCATTTGAACTAGCTTACGTTCTTCACTGATTTTCTCTAATGCTATCAACTCGTTTTCTAGGCGAGACACTTGATTGTGTAATTTCTTTCGCTGCGCTAGCGTTGAAGATATTTCGCGTAAAATAAATTCTTGTGTTACCCCCTGAGTCATGTCAATATTTGGTTCAGTACGGCGATATTTTTCGGTGATTTCTTGTTGTCTTTGAGCAACCAAACACGCTTGATCTTGTTCTAAGACGTTCACCTAGAAATATAAAGATGATAATGTATTATTCTGTGTTTAACGATCATTTCGTTTGCCAATACTAAACTTTAGTTAGTTTCAGAACTTTCCGTGGATAAATATTATTCCAAAAATGGTATTTTCATATAAAAAAATCTAAACCGATCATATTATTAATACAAACAAAATATGTTATTTGATTAGAATAATAACGTAAAACCCCGTATTTGTTTCTTGTATAAAGAATCGTATTTCCAAATGGTGAAAATAACAATCATTGTGATTAAAAACGTAAACTTACCACCAACGTTAGCTAAAACACATTGATTTATTATTCTAATGCATGCTTAGGATTAATTTTTAATAGCGATATATATATATATATATATATATATATATATATATATATATATATATATATATATATATATATATAAATCTTAATTGCCATTGTGTAGCACAAGCGAGCAGAGTGTGTACAACAAAACAAAAATATACCTGAGTCTGAAGTTTACTGGCCTTCGCTTGCAATTCCTTATGTCGACAAACAATCTCCTTCGCCTTGGCGAGCAGATCACCCGGTGATGTAGCATTAATACCCAGTTCATTCATACGCGCCTTCAATAACGCAACACTGTCGTCAATAAGAACTTTGATTTGTTTCTCGAGTTGTGCGGCCCGATTTTGCAGCCACTGATTTCGCTCTTTTTCTTTCGATATTTGTGATTGTACTTGCTCTTTGTATTTTGTACTTTTCATTACGTCAATCATCTGCATAAATTGTACGCGGTACATATCCAGAAGAATTTGTAGCGCGTATGGAGTTTCGGCAGGCGCTTGCGGTATTTGCAACTCTGTATGTATCATTTCGGTTCTTAGGTTGGTCAGTTGTTGGTCCACGCATCCCGGAGCAGGTGGCAGTTTCTTGCCGAGAGCTGTAACCGAATTTTTGAATAAATATCTAATATTTTCCCATCAATTAGAAAAATAATTAATAAACTATTTGTTTCGTTATATGAATATAAAGGTAAAATAAACGGCTTCAATCCTATTCAATGTTTTTGTAATTTAAAAAAAAATTACACGATATATGTATATATATATAAATTATTTTTTGAAAGATTTCACTACAAGGCCATCGGTATGAACTAGGAATATCTAATGGCGTATATTTATTTCTCTCGTGTTTTTATGCATAAGATAAGGATGAAGAGTACCCATACGTTGCGCGATTTTTCATGATTTCAGAATCAATTGTAGACATCCCCTGCGAATCAATCTTTGTTGTGCTTAATGCAACTAATGTAACGTATGTTTAACTATCATATCATATACTTTAATTAACACATCGGCGTTCAACGCAATATCTATCGCATTTCTAACATTGTGCAATTGTTTCTGTTTCTGCAGTTTTCAGTTAGTTCGCAATTTTTACATCGTTTTGAGAAATGTTGTGTGCTGTTTTCGTTCGGTTTTGTGTTATTGCTTTCATCAAAGGTACTTTACCTTTGTTCCGATTTTTATAATCACAAAAAGAGTTTTTTTTTTAAGACAACCCCACTTTTTACTGTTTCATCTTGTTATATCGTTACTTAAATTAAAAGTTAAACATGTGTTTATCAAGAAAGAACGTTGAGAAAACAATCTCATGAAATAATCTTTAATGTTTATGATTATTTGGACGTGAAGGAGAAAATGAAGAACCTCTTCGAAATGTACGTGATGTCAACCAGGTGTGTAATTTGAACATTTGCGTTGTTTGTACTATAATTCCTTAATTGTTTTTAGCGAGTCTCAGATGCGAATCTTTCAAAAAGAAGTGTGCACGAATGCCGCAAAAATAATGGAAGAGATTCGTTCACCAGATAGGAAGAGATTACGAAAGACAAGCAACAAACGATCTTTATAGTTTAAAAAAAGAAACAATCCGAAGAGCCATTATACGAAATGTATACTAAAAAAGAATTTAGACTTCCTTTTAAAAATTGTTGAAAGAGAGAAATTTATATCATTACTTCCAGGCTGAGAAAATTTATTTTTTATTTGAATTTACTATAAAATTCTCCGTGATGAACATATTTTACTGAGCGAATGTGTCTCTCGTGCAGAGAAAATTATAATTGTGCTGGGACCGTGAGATTATAATAGATGCAGAAGATATAAAACTATTTATTATAAATTTGGAAGAAACTCAAGTAGTGATTCAAGCAAAGACGCCGATAGCGAATTGTATAACTTAGTATAATTTTAATCTTTGTTTTCAAACTTAAATTTATTTAAGGGGCTCGCCTAAGTGTTTTGCGACATAAGGGAACTAAATCGAATAAATATTTGTTGTGTATCAAAGAGAGACAGAAAGAGAAATACGTGGAGGTGAACAGTGCGAAATTGTAAAAAATTGTAAAATTGGTAAGAGTCAAATGAGATAGTATGGTCATGTTAAGAGAATGTCGAATGAAAGATTTCCGTGTGAGAATTCGGGGTCGTCGTGGATAAACATGATTGAGAATGATTTGCGCGGAAAACAAGTTGTGAGGAAGCGGAATAGAAGAGCGTGTATGAAGAATTCGAATGAAGGGAACGAAGTTTATACGGATAGATTTAAATGGCGAAAGATTGTCAAAATGCGAATGAATGAAGATTTTCTGCCACCCTATTTGTTGGGAATAGACAGTAAGGTATGTATTTAAACGCTAAACGATCCCATCAAATGCATTTGATTGGTTGGTTATTACGAAAGCACAATTTTATTTTCAAGTTCTATTTATAAAACTATCAATAGTATTTTTTATTTACTTCAAACTTATGTTTGTTTCATTTTTAAAGAACGAAAATATTTTTTATATACCCATATATATATATATATATATATATATATATATATATATATATATATATATATATATATATATATATAAAAAAATATGTAACTGTTAAGATTTTGCATTATTAGTATTGTTTCATTTAATAATTTAATTCATAAATGCTAAATCGTTTATTATATACCCTAATAAAAAATAAATTTAACAAGATAGGCGGAGCTAAAATCTTGATTCATAGTGTTCATGTGTGACCTTGAAGTAACTTCTTTCAAAAATTGTTTATTTTATATATATATATATATATATATATATATATCAATCCACAGTAAAGATGAACTAGATTATAAAAAATATTTGCTTATCTATAATTAATCACTTATTTATTAGATGAAGGGAACGAAGTTTATACGGATGGATTTGAATGGCGAAAGATTGTCAAAATGCGAATGAATGAAGATTTTCTGCCACCCTATTTGATGGGAATAGACAGTAAGGTATGTATTTAAACGCAAAACGATCCCATTAAATGCATTTGATTGGTTGGTTATTACGAAAGCACAATTTTATTTTCAAGTTCTATTTATAAAACTATCAATAGTATTTTTTATTTACTTCAAACTTATGTTTGTTTCATTTTTAAAGAACGAAAATATTTTTTTATATACCCAATATATATATATATATATATATATATATATATATATATAAAAATATGTAACTGTTAAGATTTTGCATTATTAGTATTCTTTCATTTAATAATTTAATTCATAAATGCTAAATCGTTTATTATATACCCAAATAAAAAATAAATTTAACAAGATAGGCGGAGCTAAAATCTTGATTCATAGTATTCATGTGTGACCTTGAAGTAACTTCTTTCAAAAATTGTTTATTATATATATATATATATATATATATATATATATAATCAATCCACAGTAAAGATGAACTAGATTATAAAAAATATTTGCTTATCTATAATTAATCACTTATTTATTAGATTAGTACATATAAAGGACATTTTAAAATTTTAATTAAACATATAATTTGGCAGTTTTCATGTGTAATTCAGTTGAAATTGTAAGCAAAGTTCATTATTTCCGAATCAAAATCAAAAGTATACCATTTTATTTAAAAAAAAAACATAACGAATCTTATCAATCTTGCAATGTATCTATTCACAGCTCTAAGCAATAAAATCAAGACTGTTTTACCTTGCGGGGAAGTACTCAGTAGTGTTTGGCTGTGGAGCAGATCAAGACCTGTGATTTTGATGGCCTTCTTCGGTTTGTTCTTGCGCACACGACCTCGCGGCCGTTTGATCTGTTTGGTAACGGCAGGTGAATTTTTACCACGAGAAATTTTCCGACGCAATTTCTTTGTCGTGGGACGTTTACTTCGTTCTATAATTTAAAAACAAAATAAATATGAATTGTTTTGCCCTTAATAGAAAAAGCACTAACACAATTCTTTGGATGAGAGGCAAAAGGTCTAACGATACAGTCGTTTTGGTGTAAGAATTAAGTTCGTATCTGGTGTTATTTGATGCAAAGGAAAGTTAAGCATAGGGTAATTTATTTATGTAGATATATAATATATCCACACTTTAGAAGTTCTAAGCCTAATACAGTATATTTTAATTGCGCAATGTTTACGAAATATATCATACGTCCTCTTGCCCTAGTGCCAACTCATTTAATCATATCAAACTTACCCTTAAAGCAGCGTATATAAATGTACAATTAAAGAAGAATTTAAATCCAAAATAAAGAAATACAATCAATACGAGAAATATCGATCCACATTACACTAAAATTAATTGAAAGAAACTAAATAGAAATAAGAAGAAATTTTTCACAAAGACAATAAAAGATACAGATAATATGTATATATAAAAATACTCATGTTACCGGTAAACATGTGCAAGGCACTGACCATTGTCTGTATGTTCTTCAACCTGATTTGTTTTTCCCTTACACCACCGTGTTGCCGGACGCACAACTTTATCATTACCTATATCCAAATCACTTGTTTCACTCTCCGACGTCGTATCGGTACTGAGCTGTTTGCTGAGATCACGCCGAGCGCGTTCCCGACTGCTTCGGGTCGACGCATTACTTTCAGTGTCCTCAAATCCGTTTATAGTGCCCTAATACAAACATAAGACATAATACTTCAAAATATACGCTTCCATGTTCTTTACGAAAAAAAAAAAATATATATATATATATATTCATTAATTAGAAGCTTAATAGTGGATAAAATATAAATGTCATAAGTAACAACAAGTAAACAACAATATGGCGACCGTGGACGGTAAATTTAGTTCGAAATAAGCGGCGTTTTCTTAATTCACTTTACGAATATTCAAAGCAAATGATAGATTTAAAAAATATTCACAATTTTGAAATTACTTACTTTTGGATTCTTCAGCCGCTGGAAATATCTCTCCAATTTGGTCCGGTCAATGATATGCAAATAGTACGACACCGGTTTCCCGGTCCACGAAACGGATCCGCGTAACGGAGACATTTCTGACACGTGCATTATCGTGCCGATATCGCTCAAGTTCCTATCCGTTATACGAAAATTCAACGGACAGAAACTCTTGGACGATACAATACGCGCGCCATCTCGCAAATCGGCGAACCGCTCTTTCAACTGATGATCAACGGAAGGACCAAACGCGAAATTGTTTACAAACACAATCGACGCCGAATTGATCTTCTCCCGGTGTTCATCGGTTAGAAAGTCACCTTTTATTAATTTATATTCGCCAAATTTTTTACCGTACCATTGCATCCACGCACGAAAATTTTTATTCATGTTCTGAAACACAGAAAACATATAACACTATATTTTCTTCTTAACTACACGAATAGCGTAACCATATTCAAATCACTTAAATATTATTTTATATAAATGTTTACCTCTGCATATTTGCTCGGTATCTCAGCCCGTTCGATTCCAAAACAAATTTTGCATGGTGTTGCAGCAGCCATTTGGAGCACAACTTGACCGACACCAGATCCAAGATCAACGAACACATCGTCCGCAGTCACTTCAATCTGATCAATCATCTGGGACACAAGATCGTATGATGTTTCCCCGTAAACCTAATACAAAACGGATATTTGAATTTCGTTCGCTAGAAAAAAGTGAGTATTTTAAAAATTGCCAGACCTCAGGTGAAAATGGTTCATATTGGTTCAACTTCTCCGGATCTTCAACCGCCTGATTATAAGTTTGTTGAAGAATGTGTCGTAAAAGGCCTCTAGATGGATATTTATAACGTTGAGCAGGTAATGACGTTCCCTTTTCCTATTTAATAACACAACAGCGCATTATTACATCGTTCATTATTTAATAATGATATATAACTATACAGTGGAACCTAAACACAATTTATTTTTGTACAATTAAAATCTATGCGAGATCAAATATATCTTTTAATTCGTCATCATAAATAATTCAATTGTGCAAACTTATATACATATATAAGAAAATTAATTCCAAATATTTTTGCTAATTTACAAAAAAAAACATGTTATATTACCGCAAATCATTACTATATTATAACTATGATGATGTATTAGGACGATGACTAATATAATTACACACAAATGTTGTAATTTCCCTTACGTGGAATCAGATCTACATCTGGAAATTCATCATTAACAACATTTACTCAGAAATGCATTTTCTAAGTGACACATTCTAATATACCATTAATCATTCGAACTTAGTTTGTTTAAATTGTTTTTAAACTTTTGTACTTCCTCTACAAACATCCTTATTCAAAAATGTGTACTTATATCGACGACTTATTACCAAACGTTGGTACAAAGGTAAATATATATGTTAATAAATATATATATATATATATATATATTATATATATATATATATATATATATATATATATATATATATAAATAAAGTAAATTTAAGATTATCTTTTTCAAAAAATATAATTGCAATTTTTACTATTAAGCAAAGGAACAATAATAGCTTGTTTTCAGAGTTACTTATGTATATAAAATACATCTAGCAGTTGGCTACACGGGCGCGTTCTGGTCTCCCGCGTATTTCTTGTAGGCGGAGCATAGTAAAACGTTTGTACACTCACGTAAATAATTAAAAATTAAATGTAGATAAATGAATTTGCTCTCTTCCGTTTACAATTTAAAACAAATATTTTTCGTAAATATAAATTTCTTTAATGTAGGACGTTATTAATAAACATTAGTTTATTCAAACTAATTTTAGTGTTCTTTAATAAAGATGACGAAATGTTTTAGGTCGGACTGAATTTTGGTAAAAATTTAAGTTATATTTAAAATTGTTTTATATATAAATATTTACAAATGTTTGACTTTGTTACATTTTTTCAAATGCAATTTATTTATTTATTATATATATATATATATATATATATATATATATATATATATATATATATATATATATATATATATATATATATATATAAATAATAATAATATATATATATATATATATATATATATATATATATATATATATATATATATGTATATAGTATATATTTGCTTTAAATTATTAAAATGTAATCTATAAAATAAGAATAATAAATAGATTTTATCTTATCGTCTAATGTATAAGCATTTATTATAAATACGTAACAATAATATTAAACTGAAAAAGTAATCGAATGAATTTGCGTATAGCAATAATAATCTCTGAATCAGAATAATAAATCAATATTCAATCAAACGTCGGTCGGGTTGAATGAACCAAAAAATAATTTGCCTCCATCAGACGCACGTGTTTTATCACGTACACAGATGACGCGCATACTCATACAACCAAAAGTCAAACTATAACGGCGCGCACAATTCGAAAAAAAGAAAAAAAAACGCGGATAAATTTCTATAAGCATTTTCCTATTCAACTACGAATATTTAATAACGGAATCAACTACTTGGAAATTAATTATAATTATTTAACCAATTTCTCTCAAATAACAACCACGGAATATGTTTCTCATTTGTTTTCTAAACGTAACAAGAATTTCAAAATTATATAGCTTATTTGTAATGCAGTAAACACATTTAAAAATAATGTTTAATAGTATACATTCGATATTTGATGAGAAAACTAACTTTTGGCGGGAAACTCAATTTGTGAACTAACAATATATCTTACGACCTTTATATTATAGAATTTTGAATATGTAAATAAATTCATCTTTATTTAACTAAATAATGAAGAAATAACTAAAACGATGTTTTTCATTGAACCAATTTTGAGTTAGAATAAACATGTATACATATTAAAATATAATAATTAAGTAGCTAGCGCCAATTTCTATAAATATCTGCTTGTTTTTTTTTCTACGGACACCTGTATGTTAAATAAATAGACTTTAGTAAAATCCTTGTAAAAGGAAGGTCTGATCGCAGCTACACATATAAGAAACACCGGTTAAACTGAAAACAACGCAAAAGTGGCATTGTATGAATTCCCTTGTAATCTTCATATACATTAGAAGGTTCCACTGTAAATGTATAAATAGAATTTTTACTTACCAATGCTACCACGCTATCAATAGCTCGATTGAAACGATCGCACAGGTTTTTCATACTTTCGTAGCTTTTTGTATCGTAATCGCAGAGGATATTATTCTCTAAAGGAAGTTTTAATTCGGGCAAATCTTCACAAACCCATCTAGAAACAAACATTATTGAAACATACATAAATTACTGGTGTCACCCAAAATGAACATTTACATTTTGATGACTTTTTGTTCCAAGTAAACTAGGCTCAGTTTGTGCTTCTTTGTGTTGTTGAACAGACAGATTTAATAGATCGAAATAAACATCTGGCATCAGGTGCTAGTTTTAAATTATTTCAGAATTTATAGAATTAGATTGAACAAGGTTATTAGGTAAAGTTCGACTTGTTACTAACTAAATACAGAAAATCGAAATTCTTCAATTCCGCATGTATTTATGGCATAATTTTATATAGACATTTTGAAGCTTAAGCTGTAAATATAAACGAAAAAAATCTAACCGGTTGCGCTGACACAATTACGGATTATACGATTTCAAGTTAGGTTAGGTCAAGTTTGATTAACTATGTTGGGTTTACATACTAAATTACTGAGTATTAATGTTGATAAATAGCACAAAGGACAATAGAGCCTTTTTTTTTAATGAAATCATCAATATATAAAATTTTATGAGCGAACTTGGGTGATATAAATAAGTAACCCAAAATAGGTTAATGGTGCGATTCTGAGCAAGTTTATAGATCTGTAACGAGAATCTCTAAACTTTTGAAAGGGTTTAAAATATATTTTAATTTAATTGCAAAGCAAACATTTGTCGAACATAATTCTTGTTTTTAGCAATTAAATATGTATTCATAATGGAACTATAGGTTATTGAAAATTTTACAGATTCAGCTTACGGAGTTGTAGATTTGCTCAGAATTGCAGCATAACTAACCTGATTGTTTCAACGATTTCAAGTGCACCATCATGCTTATCCTAAATAGAAATTTTTTAGAATCTTTTCACAACATTACTTATATTTAGTTTATAAATGATTAAAAGAATGGACTTTTTAGATGATTCAGATTACACAAAATATAAACGGCATTTCTTCATTTTAAAATAAATTCACTGCTCAACCAACATAGCTTTGAAGGTGAATTACGCAGAAAAAAAGTTACTTAAAGCGGTAAAAAGTTTCCTAACATTCACTTACCCAGCTATATTGGCTGAGCTATACATCGATTATATAAAATACATTTTCACCAATTGTTGTTAATAATGTGTATATTAAAAATGAATGTAATAAAATTGTCTTAACATTAGATGTATATTAGTAAAATGAATTAACACCGAAGGTCAAGGAGCGCCACAATCGTACCATTAACGGAATAATGGCAACTATTTTTGTTTTAACTTTTATTTACGGGGTATATTTTAATTAAAACAAAATACTATTGTGTGTAACACACACTTATTACTATATTTTTAAAAAAATCGCTGAAGTGCATATATCTAAAATTAAATGTTTCAACTAAACACAAATAATAACCTTCGAAATATACCACATGTAAATGTTATAAGGCTCAACAAGTAAACACAATATGACGACCGTGGAAGGTAAATTTAGTTCCAAATAAACGGCGTTTTCTTAATTCATTTTACGAATAGAAATATTGATGAAAATCATGAGTCAGAAAACAGTTATGTTTAAAACAAATTCCAAAGCGTAATTATTTACGTTTATCTTGTATTAGATATTTGTGGTTACGTTGCAGTTATTTTATCCTAACGCGTAACCAGATAACGAATTCCAAAACGTAACCAAATTTACTAGCCATTTATTTTACTTATCGGGTTATATATTAAATATTATTTAATTTAAAATGTCACTGCTGTTTTTTAACTAGTCGTCATTATTTATTTAGTCATATCGGAAAATCATTTTCTACCCACAGAAATTCAATTCATTTCCAGACAACAGAAAATGTATTACTAATAGGAAAACATTAATTTCGATCACCAGAAAATGATATTCCGTTTATGAGTATGTGGCACTAGAAAATAAATTCGTAATTCTAATACCAGAAATTAAATTCGCGATATCAGAA
>JADQWA010000145.1:0-19583 GCA_018344505.1 Nebria ingens riversi | reverse complement strand
CTATTGTTGTATGAATTAGGTTTCGTTAGGTTAAATATCTCTTTGTATAGCGGTCTATATCAGCGCTAAAATTGATATAGTAAATAATAAGTTAGCGAAAAATAATCATCGAAAAAAAATGTCAAATCAGGTACAAATCATACATTTAAACCAACACTGAGCAAGTTAATGCATGACAAACAACAGTCTAATATGTAAAAAAAATCAAGTAGTATTGCAATAATATCCAGTACAGTAAACTAAGCAGAAATAAATCATTCAATGGATTCGGTTGATTCAAAACTATAACAATGTTGGTATGAAGTCAGCTGCTGGTGACTACATATAGAAATATTTTATAAATAAATTGTTAACTGAGTTAAGTATAGCTCTTTTACAGTATAGTAAACCGTGTGTATCTGTCCTATATTGTATCAAATCATACATTTATTTTCAATTAATTTTAGCCTATTCAAACGTGTACACACAATTTATTTTTTAAATAATTTCGATTATTTTGATTAATTATAGTAGATACGAAATATAATTTTTTATCAAGCATATAAATTAAATAAAAATACACAATTTTATATAAATTAGGTTTGTCTAAATTTGCTTGTTAGAGAAAAAAAAAACGATTTTTGGCACAATTAATTGACTGAAACTGATTTTGATGACTGTAAAGCATAAAAATTTATTTAAAATACGAAAATATTTACTTTTATAACATTGATAACTTGAAATACAGTTTGTTTAGCTAAAACTTGCTTTCTCGATTTTATTCTTAGATGATTTTATTTAATATATCGCATTTTTGATTAAAAAAAAGAATAATATTATATGAATATGAGAGGAAAATGAAGTTTAAGGTTAGGTTATTCCAAGGCATTGTCCGTTAGATCTTACACTATTTGTGCCTACTAATAAATAAATAGTTGATAGAGAATATTTTGATAAATAAATAAATAAAGCATGGAATTAAAATCATGAAAACATTAACCTTAATAACTTTGATATAGGTTAGGTTTACTAAAAATGGCTTTGTCAGTTCCATTAAACATTTTTCAAGAAATCCAATTAGTACACTTGAAAATTGATTAATAAATTAGCTAAATAATAGTCAAGTTAATTATGAGAATAATGAAATATCATTTGACATGTAAAAATATTAAATATTTTTTTCATATTTATAGTACATTTTTTAGAATTTTTTGCAATTAAACATTATTCTAGTGTACCAAAAATCGTAATAATTACACTTAAAAAATATGTTGTTGAATACTCATAAAAAGTTGGGGTTAAGCACCTTTCGTAAACCTAGAGAGCAAAAAAAATCTAGTTGAACTATATACTTCAAAACAGATAAGAAAATAGACAAAACAACTGCACCAACGGACATATGAGTTGGAACAGGGCACGAAAGAACCTTCGATACGTCGCTTTGTAGTTATAAAAACAGCTAGTTTAGTATGAATCAACAATTTGACATGATTAAAATATTTAAAACGAGCTTACATTTCCACGGCCTGAGGTTAGTGGCCAAGTGTATTGAACTGCATCAGCACCCGCTGGCGAGTGCAGTTTTAGTTCCATACTCGTTATTTGTATCTTCAACACATTATTCACTACACATTTGTAAAATAACTAAAAGAATTTCGTATATATTACGATAAATAAACTGTGCACCACACTAGACAAATACACGCCATTACAAGACGTAATAGGATGCGCGCGCATTTAATGCACGGGTATGAACAGTCGTACCATTCGTATAACAACAATACATATTGAAACATTTATGTAAACAAATATTTGAATTATTCATTAATAAATCACATTTTTGTTTAAATCAATTATAGATACTTGAAAGTATTACATTTAAAAATATGAATTCTATTTATGTACAATTCAAAAATATACGTTAACATCGGCCTCGGATATGCCTCATAAAGCCCCTAACACTGTAGAATCCCGGATACTTTTTTTTTTCTTTGTTAACACCCGAATCCGAAGACCTTTATAAATTGTAGGAAAAAGATTCATTGAAACTTCCACCGACTATTTTTTGCTTAACATTTTTTTTGCTGGCTATAATAAGGACTAGAATCGCTGCAAGGAACAATTTGATCCCAAAATGTCTAGACACCGCGGTTTAAGAAAAACACTCGCAAATTACTAAAATCTAAATATTTATACAAAACAATTCAAATTAAACATATATTTAAATATATTATATTTTTATTCGGTTTCACTTAACGTTTTTGAAACGTGTATACCATATTGGAAATTTAATCAATTATATTAAATATAATAATAAATTATTTCATTTAAATATTGAATAATTATAACTACCTACATAAACGACATTTTGCATCTATGCCTCCCTAATCAAAACAATTTTAGAATATTAAATATACAAATACAAGCCTGAATATATTTTTTATGAACTAATCACAATAACTATATAATTACTTTATAATTTAACTTACAACAATCCGTTTGAGTATGGAGATGACTTTGTTTTTATTATTTTAATATTTATATATTGTTTGTATTGTATCAAATAAAAACTATATTTAAACATTATTTTTGGTGGACGGACTATAGTCGCATCACTATCGATCAGTCGTTTCACTTCAGTATCAAATCAATATATAGTTCTGAAAAAAATATTTTAATAATTATCTTTTTAAATAGTACAACTTTTATAGTAAAATATCAGCCTACCTACCGTTTTAATTTTTCTAGCTATCTCACTCTCATAAGTATAGCAGAGGCAGAAACTACCGATTCCAGCTCAAGCAAGTATAAAGTACCCCCTTAAGAGAAATTGTATACTTATGTATAATTTGAGTAATTATATTCTGAAATTTAAACTATAAATTATAACTTTTATATGTCAATAATCAGAAAGGAAAGATGTTTGAATTTCAGCAGTCTTTTCGCCAGTTAACAAATAAAACTTATCAATAATGACAAATTAATTATTATAACTATGAAAATTAAAATGTATTAAATAATAATTTAGAAATATAAATATATATGTAAATACGATTACTTACTGACTAAACAGAGATAAGAATATAATTATATTCTTATCTTTGCTAAAATATACGTTACAGGAAAATAAATCTTAGAAAAATAAATGTGAAATCAAAATTTAAGAAAATTATAAATCAAATACGCACTTGGAAATATTTTTTTTATTCAACAATTGTCTTTTACAAAATTATTCTATATTTTACTTATAAATTTAGTATATTTTCAAAATTTACCACAGAATTGCAAATACTAATTTGTTATTTATTTTAATTTTGAATATCAGCTACCTTTTTTCGTAATAAAAGATATTATCAAATAAAATACCTTTTTTTACTATAAATAAAAAATAAATAAACAATATTTGCTATAATAATATATAACATGAATACTGATCAGAAATTTACTATAAATTTTCATTTAAAAACAACAAAACTATATAATTCTACGTATTTAACTAACTAAACAAAATATTCCTAGCAACATATTTTAAAATATTTCCTATTAACTGGTTAAAAATTTGGACTAAAATTGGTTAAAATAGTATTTCTTTTTTAACTAAAATTATTCTTGTCTTTAGGTATATTTCGTAACTCGGTGTAGTGTTTTCTATTAAATATCTTGTTTTTTACATTTATGGCACCTTGACTCCGTTTCTTATAAATAACGATTCTGTAAATAAAATCAGAATTAATCATGATACATTTTATCTCAAGATTATTATATTAATTTTTATTTACAAACATTTCAATAAAATCACATGCAAAAGACAATAAATTAAAAAATTATATACCGAAGTAGCCAATTCATCAGTTTTGGTTATCTTTCAATCAAATTGGAAAAAAACTAGAACTATTTTGAAAGAAAGGGGCTGAATAATAAATAAAAATAAATATTTTTTTAGAAATTAGATTTAACTGTATTAAGCTTAAATTTGTTGTAAAAAGAATTATGCCCCGGTTTGAAAATATTAATATAATTAAGTAAACAGCAATGATTAGCGAGTGTAGATAAATCATTTCCCCGCGCCAGTAAGTATACATACTCATTCCAGAATTACATAATCAAACTACAATTATTACATAGTTAAGTATTAGTTATAAATGCAACATGGCCAGTTTGATCGTTACCAAATTTAGTAACATTTTTCACAACATGCTCATACTTAGAAGTTATGTGAGTTTATGTTATGAACCAATTGTGTGACATTTTGAATCAGAATTATTATAATAAGCTCACATAGCTTAAATTTAGTAAACTGAAAATTGTTAGTTACATAAGATACTATTTAGTTAATACATAAATTAAAAACAAATGCAGAAGAAAAGTCTATACATATATTGCCCCATCTAGACGTTGAAACAATTGGAAATGCGCGTTTATACTGGGTGTCACTTTAACATGTTTACACGCGCAAATCATTGTAGGCATATATACAATAATTATAACAGCGTCTAAACGATACATATAACATGCAAACTCGAACTATATTTACATATTTATAAACCGAATATAGAATATTTTACCAAGATACTGGTTTATCTCCGTTTTAAATAAATTTAATTATTGTTAATATTTACTCAATAACGCTTTTTCAAATAAGATTTTTTATAAAAATATATAATTACCATGTTGTCTTTAATAAATTAAAAAATAATGGTAATATGATTGATTAAATTATTAATATATATATAATACTGGAATATAAATCGAGATAATTGATATTAAACATTTTAAAAAGATCCCAACTCGGAATACCATTTTACGTGTAGATAAATGATAAAAAACGATCCTAAAACAAAAGAAATCAAAATTAGTATACATATATATATATATTTAGAAAAAAATTATTTCTTTGTTACATTTTTAAATAAGATTGTTTTATATAAAAAATATACAAATTCGGTAGTTTTCAACGAATACATTTTAAACGCATTATCTTAATGTAAACTTAATTTAAAAATGTTGAAAGAAATTATTTGATTTTAATTATAGAATGGCCAAGGTTACAATAGCGCTGGGTGCGCGTATATCTTTTGTAAGCTTGGTACTTCTGTAAATAAATTAGTTGTTACATACCTCACCCTATGAATCCAGTCGTTAGCGATATCAATAAAGCTAACAACCCCGTAACAACTTGGCTGAATGTGGTTGTTATTGATCCACCGTTGCTGAATTCTCGCGGTGAAACCGTTGTTTGGTATTCTGGTAAATCTTCGAAACTATCATCGGATTCTAATGTCAATTTACTGCCGTACATATTCATTAAATCCAAAACTATGCCATTGGTCCAGCCAAAACCTAGTTGAATATCATATTCGCCACCATAACCATGGCCACCAAAAATGGTGGCGTCGTACTGAAACCAACATTTATTATATAATCAGAAAAAATTCGTCTATGTTTGATAAATATATTTAAATTGGAAATGCATTGTCATTGTTTTAGTATCTCGAAAATGTATTCCACTTACTTATTTGGTTCAAAATGAATTACGTTAATATTTTGAACAACCTTGACAAGAAAACCGCGTTTAAATATTAATTTATTTCTATAGTAGTTGTATCGCAATTATCATAAGTATTTACTTGCGTGGAACAAAAAGATAATAATTGAAATAATTATTTATGGTGATCGATAGCGTATAAGAAAGTCGAGTGTCCGATTGTCTCTTACCTTTTCGAACATAGCAGTAGTTTCGTCATACGCTTTATAATTCGATCTGATCCACATCAACGTGATCTCATACGCAAGAGACTGTGCATAAACATCGCCTGTATTGTGCAAACCTACAATCATCATATGCTGCAACGGTGGCCAGGCATTAGGGAAGTCCCACTGTTCGCCCGTGTGCTCAAACGACGTTGGAATGCCGCCTTTATTCTCAAAAATATTCTGTTTCTTTAAATAATCCATCACATGTCGCACAACGTTCTCTTTGCGACTTTCGTCATAACAACCCATCCATAATGGCGCGATATTCGTTGGATAAAAATAATTTCGCCGCACGTTATTCCTCCTATCGTAATCTAACCATGTGCCCACATCTTCGTGCCAAAGTACATCGGTGACGGAGTCCAACCATTGGCTTGCGACTTTTTTGTAATGAATCGTTTTCATGGTGTCGTTTAAGATTTGGAAAAATTCTGCTAGTATTACGGCGTTGCCATATATGATTGCGTTTAAGTCTACAGGAATTATATCTCGTGTATGTAAGTTTGTTAAATTTCCTGTAAAACAAATTTTTTAGTTAACTTCTATGTCTTTTTAGGCCGTTAGTTAGATTTTAGTATATATTTTAAATAGCAACTAATTTCACCGCCAGATAACGAGCAGGTTCATTTCGTTTGCCAATGGAAGCTGAAGTAAGAAATTTAATTATTTATCATAGAATAAATGTACGCATTTAAATACGTACGCATAGTTTGTGTAAATTTGACAAGGCGCTCCTTTATACATTGTTTTTTATTTAATCAAATTATTTTCAACCTTAATTTAACGCGGAATTTTTGAATTTATTAAAAAAAATAATTAAAGGTCACATATTTTTACATATATTTATTGGCATTGTGAATGATCAAGCCATATTGCGTATTAAAAAAAAAGTATGTCCAAAGCGTGAATTATATATTAAAATAATAAATTTAAAAAACCTTTATTTGTTGCGTTTGTAATAAACCATCGACTAGAAAAATCCCATCCCGATTCTGCGGCTGCTTTGAGTTCTGCATAATAATTATCTTTCTTTTCATCCGTTTCGAAAATCCTGGCACTTTCAATATCCTCCCGATACGATTCGGGTCGCGGTCCAGAAGACTGATCACCAAAAATGGCCAACGTATAATTTTTCCCATCCTTGTGCACTGTAACTGTATGATTTTTCATCCAGAAATCAAATTCTTTTTCCATTGTTCCGATATTCGTTTTAAGAAAATCAATGTCTTTCGTGAATTCATAATACGTTTGTACCATTGGAATTAATAACGGTGGCTGTGATCGTCGGGAGTAATAAATACGACCACCATTAGGAATAAAACCGTATTTTTCTACTATAAAAAAGAAATTCTCCAACATTCCTTTTGCAGTCGAGTGCATTTCGGATAGCATCAAACCCTTCACAATCCAGTACGAGTCCCAATAGTAAAATTCCCGAAACCTGCCACCGGGAACAATCACAGGATGCGGCACCCAGATAATCGAATACAAATCTTGGTTATTAAAAACATCATTTTTCAGTTTTCGCCCCAAGAACTTCCATAAGTTATTTAATTTTAAGCCCCATTCGCGTATCGTCGGATCCTTGACGTTTGTGTCTAAAAATGTTGGTTTCTCTATCCAGTCATTCGGTTCCCAGTCTTCAAATTCCGAACCGGCCGGCTCGAAGGTTCGATTAACGAACAATTCGATTGATAATCGATCAGGTACGGCGCCACTTTCCTCAATGAAATCATAGAAAAGTTGCATTGTTTCATTCGGTGGCCGCTTCATTTTTAAGTCTACAAATGTCTTTGAATCATGATAGATTGTTGCGGTTTGGATTAAATGTAGGAATGGTCCATGACAGTATATTGGACTGAAACAAAATATTGTTATTTATTACATGTCCTTGGATATCTTTAGATCTGCATATAAATAAATATATCCGGAATTCTCAGCGCAGGTTTAATTGTTTAAAATTAAAATTGAATTTATTCTATTCGAAAATGCTTTTTTTATTACTTAAATAATACAAGTGAAACCGGTTTCATTTTATAGATCGAGTTATTTATTATTTTGTTTATTCTCCAATTTAGCATTATGTTAAATGCCACTTAACAACTATTTAAATATATTTGTCAAACAATTTATATTTTTATTAACACATGACAATTAATTTTTTTATATATATGTGGGCGTTATTATTAATAAAAGAGATTCGCAAATGTCAAAAGTGGTTTTTTTTCGAGTATATTTTTAATTTCGTAGCTTTATTCTATAAGAGAAAGAAGGCGAATCAAATAGTATCCGTTTTCGACTCATATTGAGCTGATCGAGTGTCAAGGTTGTGTGCATGCTGTCATTCAGTGCACTTGGTGCAATACGAATGCATGTCAGTATCTGGAGCAGATTTAAATCGGTCAACACTGATAAAATAATAAGATAGTTCGAGCTGCAAACAGAGTAAATGCTATTTTGAAACTCTGAGTTCGATCTTTGACACTGCTATAATAATAGCATTTTGTATTTAGAATTTTGAGTTACCCCATGGACAAATTTAGCTACTCGACTGTCTAATAATGTAGTTTTATTATTTTAATATTATTTGAAGGAGAAGTTTAAGTATATCTGCTAGTTTATTGATAATATAAAAATATCTATTTTTACTTTCTTATACGAAGTATGTATAAGTAATCATGAAAATGTTCGAACTCGAAAAATACACCTTTTGACCTTCTCTGAGTCGAGTCTGACAATTTTCGGAATACTGTCTCTCTTTCTTTATCTAAATTGTCTCAAAAAAAAATTATTCTGCAAATAGCAGACATACAACAGAAGTCTGTAAAAAAAATCCTCTAAGGATTAATTTATTTAAGAAACTCCACCATTTAATCAACATATACATATTATTTATTTGGGTTAAATGTTTGATTACGAAACCATACATAAATGACTTTTGAACTTTTGACTTAAAATAATCGCTATTATAAATAAAACCACTATGAAAATGGCTAATTTGGCGACTTATTTACAGTATGCAATATCTAAATTGCTATTCGCATTATCAAATAAAAACGATAATTGCTTCCTATTTCTATTCAAAGATAGTGTCACATATAAAACTGTTGTTGTTATTATAATGACATTGAAGATTGAAGGATGTTGTCGCCGCGCCACGGCTTTTAAAATCAATTTATTCAATTTATTATACTTAATACTTCACGAGTCGAAAATATATCGCGCATATAAAACGATGGAATTTTCCCAAAAATTACGTTATATTATTTTGTTGAATAATAAACATAAATATTATTACAACTGTTAGCGGCAATTTTCCCCTTAAATACCAGTAGTCCTAAAAATGTTTTCCGTTTCGATTGTAACTTTAATTATTGCTTATATATACTAAAAGCTCCCCGTTTGTTGATATATCATTGTTTGTCTTATGTTTTGATTGTTTAAAGCCTCATTTCAAGTACCAACAATTCTAAATATTTCCACTTAAATTATATTGATAATATCATAATAGAAAGCGATTGTTGTGTAGATTAAACTCATTGTTATTCTTTATAATACGTTTTGTATTTCAGACATTTTTTATCAACTATAGACAAATACGAGACGCACCTTAAAGATATGAACTTGGAAGATGAAGGCTAAAACGCAGTGTCGAATTTATTAGTATTCGCAGTACGCACTGAAGTAGGTCGATTTATTACTAAGGCTCTGAGCCCCTTAAGGGCAGTACGAAAAATATATATAACAAAAACTAAAAAATAATTTACTAACAGAAAAAAGTATTTTAAAAATTCATAATGGTTCGTTATTGTATGCGAAACATTCTACAGCTTTTTTAAAAACAATAGGGTCTTAGAATACAAAAGTGTATAAAGAAATTAAAAAATTCTTTTTTAATTCGAATTTGTAGCACTGGGGGCAAACTATAAATTCAGCTCTATTCCGATGACGCAAACGAAGAATATTTTAAGATAATATTTTGGGTAATTTTAAACTTGATTATTGAAGATTATGTGTTGAAAACTCATCGGAAAATACTAATTTATCTCAAATTCCAAGTTGATATTTTGACGAAAATGTCAACATATTACGAAAATGAATCACTTTAATTTAAATGTTTGATAAATTTAACTATAACAAATACTCCTGTTCGATAAATCAATCAAATATGACTAGACACTGATCATTAAAATGAAAGTGTTTAACCACTTTATTTCCTATTATAACTTTGTTTTATAATAACATAATTTATAAATAAATAGCGCAGTTCCAAGAAAATTAAAACTAGAAAATAAACAATTTTTTAAATAATTGCGTTTTAAGTTAAGTTTTAAACAACAATATTCAACTCCTTATTAATTTTATTTTAAATCCAAATATCATCAAAGACAACGAAAACAATATATTTTCACATTTATTAATTTAGATATTTTCATAAAAGTTGTTAATTTTTTGAAAACTGACTATTGTGGAATTAATTAGTTAATAAAAATAAATTGTTCTAATTTGAATACGAACACTTGAAGCATAAAACAGTTAAAATGTAAAAACTGAAATCGAAAGTTCTATCATTTTTGTATTCGTATTATAAAAATAATTTTGTTGCCAAAATTGAATAAAAATATAACACAAACATATGATTCGATAATATATTTAGATTTGTGCAGTTGGCAAAATCATAACACTGACGTCACAAGTCAGAGTTTGAAATGACTTTCGAAAAGAATATAAAAGTCAAATACAACTCACCTTGAACACGGTGGTGGTAATAAGTCATTGCCGTAGCCGAGATCCAATAACGTACACAACACAATAAACGAAGGAATTAATTTTGAGTTCATTTTAAAGACATAAAAATCATAACAAACAAGCAAAATTAAATATATGTATATTAATTACACAGTATTTATTTAATGTGTCAAGGGCGCGTTTAAATTATTTTTAGATATATGTACGGTAATATTTAGAAAACACAGTCGTTGAAGCACACAATGATTTAGATTTGTTTTAAAACACAACAGAATTAGGCACAACTTGTCTCTGTTTATATCCAAGCACAAAATTGAAATGACATTAATCCATCTGTTGACTTTCTTATGTATATCACGTTTATAATAATCAGTCTTAATAATTAGGAACTATTACAAACTGAGTCGAAATCCCCGTTCGAAAACATACACATTAATTAAAATAGTAATTTAACACAGATTTGAATACGGACAACACATTTTTAAAACATTTCGGAACCGATTGCTATGAATGAATGGCCACTACTCGCCGCTTACATGTGTGTATATGTACATTCTTTTTCGAGCGCAAGCAAGCAACCAAGTACACTAAACTGATATTGGTATGAGACTGATTGTGTGTGATTGTGAATGCAAAGGTGCTTGCGTACCATGCATTTTCTGACGCAAGATAGTTTCGCAAAACATCATACTCGCGTCCGCGGTGTAATTAGTCGAAATCAAACGGACCCCTCTCATTCTCGTTGCGGATTGGTTGCGAACGAAACACGCCTCCTGTTTACATCAGCTCATGTAACAGTGGTGACTCGTGCAGAAAGTGTGTATGTGTGTGTACGAATGGAATGGCCTTATCGAAAAGTCAGCTTGAAACGTGAGCGCTCAGACAAGTCGTTTTTTATTTCATGCTTCTTTCACATCACCTTGAAACAGAAATATACAAAATTCAGATTTCTAGCTTTTCCTGGTATCTTAAAAATACATTGTTCAAATTCATTCGCTAAAAACGTTATTTCCAAATTGTTGTAACACATTTCTAAACCGAATTTTTATTTATAACTTTTTTGGCCTTTAAAATAAACATTCCATTATTAAATTATGCATATAAATATACTTCAACATGCGAGAGAATGAAACCTAAAATACTTAACAAATTCTACAATTATCAAAGCAAATAGGTTGTTGTTTAACATATTCATTTATAATCTTATAAGCAAGATAACGTAATTGTCTAATTGTAAGCTAAGGGAATAAATTACACTATTGCAAGCGCTTTTATTTAATTAATGTTAATTGTCGATTGTTAACATCTATCAAACTATAGCATAAAAGAAATATGTAGTACATTTATTTATTGACCAATGTAGATGCATTAAATACAACAAATAAAATACAGATTAAAAAATAAGTAATAAATATATATATATATATATATATATATATAAAAATATATATATATATAAAATATATATATATATATATATAAATATATATATATATATATAAATATATATATATATATATATATATATATATATATATATATATATATATATATATATATATAAATATATATATAAATATATATATATATATAAATATATATATATATATATATAAATATATATATATATATATATAATAAATATATATATATAAATATATATATATATATATAAATATATATATATATATATAAATATATATATATATATATAAATATATATATATATATATAAATATATATATATATATATATAAATATATATATATATATAAATATATATATATATATATAAATATATATATATATATAAATATATATATATAAATATATATATATATATATATATATATATTTTATATATATATATTTATATATATATATATATATATATATATATATATATATATATATATATATATATATATATATATATATATTATATATATATATATATATATATATATATATATATATATATATATATATATATATATATATATATATATATATATATATATATATATATATATATATATATATATATATATATATATATATATATATATATATATTATATATATATATATATATATATATATATATATATATATATATATATATATATATATATATATATATATATATATATATATAATATATATATATATATATATATATATATATATATATATATATATATATATATATATATATATATATATATATATATATATGCCGTTTCATGATGATTATGCAGCATGGAGGGTATAGGCAATGTTAATCTTATGGAGTTTTTTGTACCATATTGCCACAGTTTCACTTACAACTAATTCAGATATTTCTGTTATATCTCATGGTTGTACCACTTAATGATTGCACTATAGAACCTTTTCTCTCGGCTATGCTATCCTATCTTATCTTATGGTTTATACCTGTGCGACAGGTAGTTTATTAAAAAACTAATGTTTAAATAAATCTATTATTATGTTATTTTATTTACAAATTCATACGCAAATTTAAAAAATACTTGAAAACAAAATTTGAACGATAAAAATCGAATAACATTTAGCGAAAATATTTAACATATTTAATGCGTTTCAAATGCATTCAACATTTTATTTCCGCTAAATATATTCCGATTTTTATGATTCAAATTTGTTTTTCATGTATTCTTGATTTTGTATCTAAATTTAAAATTAATTTAAGATTCATTTGTTTAATTCATTATTTAATTTTAATAAATGACCATGCCCTGAAGGTAAGAATCGTTGAGATAGTGCGGTCATACATTTTTAATGCTTTGCCTTTTTCACTCGCACCCTTAGAACTCCTATAACTGTCGGTCTTTGTTCCACTCACACATCAGATGGGAAAGATGTTTCAACACTGTTCCCCATAAGACTCTATGCTGCATAATCATCATGAAACGGCTTATAGAAATTCGTATATGTATATAAATGTATACTGTACTGTGGTTTCAGTAGAAAACCACTAGGAAACTTCAAATAAATTTAAAAACTTATGGTTTAACCGTGAAACAAAGGGTTAAAACATAGAAAAACCACAATATATAAAATTATTTAAATTTAAATATCAATAATGTATGAAGTTTAATAAAATGTTTATTGATTTCTAAAATATGAATCAATCTAGGAAATAAATAACTCCACTACAACAAACATTTTTATTTAGATTGTGTAAAAACTTTTGTGAAACGAATTCTCTTCCAAGTCGTATGTTTGAGTGACAATAAGTCAAAGTCAAACGAATCAGACAAAAATAAAAATAGCTTTAGACACTAAATAAATTAAATGTATGCTTACCAAGATATTAAATATTTAGAAAGTTTTACTATTTAAAAGTTATTTAATACAAATGTAACGTATAATAGAATAATCATATATCGAAGAACAATTAAATAAATGTTGACAGAAGACTGGTGTATCAATGTTTTAAAAATAGAAATCGCTAGGACAAACTATAAACAGGATAAAGAAGAGCAGGCCGACCAATGGAGACATGAAGAAGTACCAAAAAGAGAACGTGAAAAGTACGTCAGAGCAATTAAAATTGCATCGAAAGAAGTAGAAGATGTAATGAAAAAAGGAACGCAGCTCGGAAGGAAAATAGAAAACCAAAATGAAAGAGAAACAAACAGGATGTAGTACATACAAGTCATGCAACCTTTTCATGAAAACTATATACTGAAACGCCGAAACGCCTTTCGTATCAAGAATCATTTCTTAACTTAACTTAGTTTAAACTTCAAAAGTACAAAAACAAACAAATGAAATCACCGAGGAATACCAAATTCCAATGAAATTAATGAGAAATTTAATTAATAAAGTATATAAAGATTAAGTATTGTAATCTATATCAAAAATTGTATTGAAAACAAATTAATTATCTACATATGTACATACATACATACATACATAGTAGTAGAGTACATTGTTGATTTCAAAGTACGAAAATGAGTTATTTCGTAACAAACCTTATAACTATATCTAGCTCATTCGTCCTTCACATGAACTTGAACATTACACCTTTTCGCTAAACAAATATGATTTACTGAGAACTAGATAAAACTATAAGGTCCATTATAAACATTTATTTCACATGTATTTTCGCAGTAAATATTTTCTAGAAAACAGTTTATTATTAAAATTTAAAAATTATATTATTTTTGTTATTAAACATGTTGTAAAATGTATGTATTATGTGTAGATTTGTTTTAAATACATATTTTAATCTTTTAAAAAACATATAATTACATTTTACATGTCATTGTTCATTATTTCAGTTTGACTTGAAAAACAGCGAGGTCATTAATTATAGTTTATTTTGTTTTCTGGACTGAAACTGTAATTATAGCTATTTTTGTCAATCAGTCTATGTTTAAAATAAATATATTTTATCTGGTATATCACATATGTCAGAGAATGACATGTTTAAGAGGTATTTGTGGTGTATCAAAGAGAGACAGGAAGAGAAATACATGGGTGTATGAGAATCAGTTGTGCCTAACATCAGATCAGTTCATTTGAAATGTAGACACTCGGAAATAATGTACGGATATGTACGTAAACATTACGTGCATATTCACATGTCAGTCTGCTATTTCTATGTAACGTAACATAAAAGATAAATATAAATTTATAATCCAATTCGCAAAATTGGTTGTTTTTCAAAATGATATGTCATCAATTTTGCACGGGAAATATTTTATTTATATTTAGCGAACGCATTACATAACGGTTTTTCTTTTAATTATGAGTATATAAATAATTTTTAATGATTACTGACCAAAAATGATATCATAATAATACCAAATTATCTTATATTGTATTCTTTTAATAAATTATTATTAAATATGTAGTATATAATTTTTAGCTACATATAAATTGTGACTAGTTTTAATTCGTTGTATTAATATTTGCAAATGAAAAGTGAGTTTACTAATAAAAAAAAAAACGCCCATGGAAACAAATAAAAATACCTGTTGAGCGAAAGAAAAATTTGACATTTCCATAGAAAAATCAGTTAATTAAGAAAAACGAGTTATAAATGTTAACGCCAAGGCCTGCTTGATAAAAAAACAAAACTCAGTTGTTACCGGCCACTACTTGAGCTTCGACTTGTTCTCCACAAGGGCCAAAAAAGAGCGCTGTTTACCGAACAGGCGTTACAATCAAATTTAGAAAAGTACAGAATATGAATTGAAATTCGTTTCAGTATTTAATCCTTTATAGGTTATTAGGCAGTGGCGTCATCTTGTCCAGACTATATTAATTAATATTTTTTTTTTAATAATAACAAAAGTTTATTTTTTACTGTAGTTGTAGTTGATTTTACATATAATAAAGAGACATTTCTTAAAACAAGCAATATTAATATGTAAGTAAACATATATGTATAATAATGAACTATGCTGCAATTATTAAAAGGTCAATGATTTATGCAAAAAAAAAAAAAAAATATATATATATATATATATAATAATATATATATAAAAATATATATATATAAATAGAATAATTATAGCTGCTACTAATATGACTAATATTTCCTACTCCTAGCGGTTACAAATCATACTTGAATAATCGCTATATAATAATTAGGGGATGTTACTTTTGCTTAGTCTTTACTAAGTAATAATTACGATGATTATTATGTAAACCTAGCAATGATTAGCAAGGGTAGATTAATGTAAATACGTCATTTTGACTTTGCTATACACGCCAGTGAATATACATACTCTAATCATTGTAGGATTAGATTATTATACTATAATTATTACATAGGTTTTAGATTTTATAAATTAGGGTTAATTTGTATAGAGAATTATTTTTTTTGACTAAAAATTCAGCATACAGTTTAAATTAACCAGAATTTCTACTATAAAAATATGTGTATGTTATCAAAAATAGTCTGTAATTATAAATTATCACTAATAAGTCGATACGAAAACATTTAAATTTTGATAGACATTCTCGGAAGTGTATAACCTTACCTTTTGATCAAAATATTCTCTCAGGCGTATTGCATTAATACTTATAGTAATTAATGATTAATAATACAATTTGGAATGTATAAAAATATATTTCACTATAAACAATTTAGTATTTTACTGAAACTACTTAATTTTCTCATGTTTCATGTCAATGTCTACGAATATGTATTATCGTTGATATATTATCACTTCGTTTAAAATTACAAATCGTTGTTTTTATAGTTCATATTATAGTATATAGTTATAAGTATATAGGCATTAATTTGATATGTATATATATATATATGTTGAAACTAAAAACAAAACAGCACTGACAGCAATAAATGTACTGTAGAACAGTGGCGTACACTTCCTACTTTGTTCACGGGGGTTCGGGATGAAAAATCCTTTCTATGCTACTTTAATCTTTTGAAAATGAAAATATAGGATTTTCGAAATTTGTAATACTTTAAATAATTTTTAATTTATCAATAAATTCCTGAACATAAATCATATTCCTATTAAATAGTTGACGGGAAATCAAAATCTACTAAAATTAAACTTCAGAAAATCCATTCAATCTAAACTAAATTAAGCTTTCGCGACCATTTCCTTAACCACTTTATATATTTTTTTATACAATAGGACCCCATTTTTCGTAGTTATGCCTCTGGTTTGTAGATGCATTTAAATATATGATAAGGATAATACAATGTTTATAATTTTCGAACTTCCTATCTTTTTAATTTATACCCAAGCTTAATTAAAAATTGATAAAATTACAATAATGTTGCAAATATTAAAACGTATATATAATTAATAAAGTCGCCAAGAATTAATAGAGGTGGCGAGACGAAATTTATCATGATTATTTTCGTTGTGGCATGCAGAGATAAGGTGGCATCACTGCGCAAAATAGTATACAGGTCACGTGGTACATTGTCGCAGTTAAATGATACTGAAATATGACCTAAAAACAACAAGTCTTTATAATACTAAGAGCCTGAAAATCTAAATTTAGGATTGAATGATGGATAAAATGGACGAAGATTTATTGACACGGTAAATTCTTTAGTAATCGTCTGTACCTGAACCTGAAAAGTATTTATTAAAGGTTATGTTTGTTTAGTTTGGCAGCAGAAGAACTTTTGGAAGAAGCAAAACGGGGTGCTTCGAGAGCAGAAACATTAGGGCCTGAGGGATGGAAGAAATTCGTTTTGGATAAAAATGGGAAGCATATGTTGAAGAACACATTACGCAGTACCATTTTTATGAATAATCAATTATCAAGAAGAAAGCAAATGAAAAAAATATAATTTTCAAACGCATCATGTATGTTTTATACTTTAGGAGCCGTGAAAATAACGTCTTGCGTAGAATCTCTCTAGCAATGTCTATTCATTTAATAGTGTTGCAAACAAATAAAATCTGATTATGAAAACTTATTTTAATTATACATTTTGCATCAAATCAAGGCATTGTAGAGATATTTGTATTATATATATATTGAATAAATATTTTAAAATATGCATTATTGAGTAATTTTTTCTTTAAAACAATTTTAAGAGATGAAAATAGAATGATAGTTCACATGAATTTGAATGAAGCGAAAGAAGTTTGAAAGGATAGAGTTGAATGACGAAAGATTGTCAATATGCGAATGAATGTAAAGGGTTTTCTACCACCCCATATAATGAAGTTATGTATGTTACTTCATATTTGATTTGATTGTTGATATGATTATTGCAAATGATCCAAAATTAAATAAGTAGATATTTAATTTTTACCCCAGTTTAAATAAAATTATCATAAATTAGTTTAATATATATATATTAATTTTAAAAAAATTTAATAAAATAATTACTGTAAAATAATATATTTACCTTATATGGTCATGGCGTACATCAAATCGAAATAAAAGATAGTCAATCATATAGATATCGAATAATTATTTAGTAAGCAAAAAACTTTTTTTTTCTTAGATTACATTTGAATTTTATCGCATTTTTATTTCACTTAACTGCCGCAACCACACAACGCCAATATACAAACAGTTTCACCAACATACTGTAAAGAAAACTTCTATTAAAAAATCCAAATTTAAATCAAAAGTGTCTTGAAAATTTCAAAATTTCCAAAATATAACATATTCATAAATACCATATACCAATTATAGCTCTATTTCATATATTCTTGTGAAAAAATGATCTAAAACTTACAATAAAATTTTAACGTTTGCCAAGGTTGGCACCACTTTATTTATTTTCATAACGGTTTTACAGAGTTTCAAACCGAAGCATTCGTCAACTCGTCGTCATTCGCTAGTCGGCATTTGTCTGGTGAATATCGTTTCGAAGTTTTGCATGGTAATCAGACCATCGCGTGTTTGTTGTTGACAAATTAAACTGAAAATGTCAAAAATCGCCCCCAACGTTTTGATTACCGGTATGTATAATATTTTATATTTAAATATGGGAATTAATGTTGTTGCACAACATGTTCCTATATATGAAATTAACCATGCGGTTTGTTTTGGTAGCCAATATTTTCCAGCGATAGTTTTGTTTATTTAAAATTATATCTAATTCGTTTTGATTTCTCATTTGAAACGTCTTTTTATTCAAATGTAACGATATTATTTAGATTGGAAGCTAAATTTAGTTTTGTTTACTTTTTGTGTTGAATAATTGTTTATAACTTTAAATATTACTTTTGCGGTATGAATTGTAGCACTGTTTTTTTTTGTATGGGGTTTTTTGGGAATCGATTTGATTGTGGTTTGTTATTCAAGAAAACGTAACACATTGTTCTACGCACTAATATGTGATTAATAATTTGTTTAATTATATGTTTAGTAACTAAATTCAAACCATATAAATGATTTTATTCAGCATAGTAAATTATTATTTAAAATGTAACATTTGAGCTGTGAATTAAATAGAAAATCAAATGTAATTGTTGGGCTATTGTTGAAAATGTTTTATTATTATTTAAATGATGACAATTATTGAAATGATTAAATTATGCATGTTAAATCAAATGATCCATTGCCAGCAATACCCAACTAATATTGCTTTGTTTTTGATTTTTTTTAATATATATATAT
>JADQWA010000144.1:54781-74981 GCA_018344505.1 Nebria ingens riversi | reverse complement strand
AATTGTTTTAAATATTCAAATATAAATTTTATTATTATTTTTAAAGTTATGTTCAAAAGCTTAGAGATATATTTATTCTGGTTAGAATGAGTATTGTGTAATATCATTTCAAATCAATTTCATTTTACATACGAGTATATTGAATATTAAAATTTCCATAACGCAATAAAAATAGCTTAGGTAATAAATTAGCAAAACATAAATATGTATATTAATTTGATTTCATATGCACTCAGAAAACAAATTTATGAATACGAATGCCTTCTTTATTTGAAGTATGCTGTATATTTTTTCAATTTAATTTAAAAATTCAACAATGCAAGAGATGAATGAAATAAGGAGAAAAAATGATAATTTATTTTGTAAAATATAATTTAAATATATTGTATATACACCAACTTAAAACCTAAATTAAATAATGCTATACTATGCTTAGTATAAAAATTGAACTTGTACACATATTTTGTTTTGTTAAAGACACAATATTGGTAATGTACATTATTTGTAGATGATTGTATTGCATGAATGATAGATAATAATAATTAAATATAAAATACTGAATTTCTATATTTACACGATAAAAATGGTTGACTGGTTTTGTATGAAATATATTTACAGCTTGTGATGGCAGTGTTTACATGAACATAGTGAAACTAATCACTTTTGGCACTAGTTTAATCTGTAACTGGACAAGAATTTAGCAGTATATTTTGTAAATCTCCCATATCTGTCCAATCCACGATTACACCTCCGATCTTCACATTTCGAATGCATCCTTTAAAGTTATCCCTGATGTGAAGTGTTCCAAGTGTTGCATTATCTAAAACCAAATACTCTTTTTAATTTATTCCATTAACAAATTGCAACAAATAGTAAAAAATATTTTTACCTGGCAATCCTCCAATATATAGTGCACTTTCGATTCTATTTTCCATGAAGGGTGTATTTATAGCAAGCGAGGATCTTATGACACCATCGACGTTAACAGTCATCTCTTCTTTGGAATATAAGGCGGATACTTTATGCCATTTATTATCACAGAGGGAATACTCAGTAGATAAGTTAGTTTCAACTTTCGACGGTCCATTTAGGCCCATATTCTCCATCATAACTACAGCACCATTGTACAGTTCGAGAGATAAACCGTAGTCGGTGAATGAATCAGTTATGCTCAGTAGAATACCATTTTGTTCCCACGTACGGAATTCAAATTCAAACTCAAATTGAATATGGACCACAAAATTATGTTCTGAAATGAAGTCAAATATTAAATGATGTTATATAATTAATATTAAACGTAAAATGTTTTGAAATTGAAACGTTTTTCTTACTGTATATTGCATAAGCATCACCAGAGAAGTATGATCCTTGCTCAACACGTTGGAAACATTGCCCTACGTTACCGTGGCTGCCAGTATCTCTAATTAAGTCTTGACTTTTATTGTTAATTTTAAAATTTCGGATGCAGCCTTTAAATTGATGTTGGTTGTTTATCTATTAGAGAAATAAAAAAAGATGCAATTATAAGTTGTGCTAGCAAATGTATTTGGAATATTTAAAAAAATATTTTTAACTTGATATCTGTAAAAAATCTGAAAAACTATACTTACAACACTAAGCGACATACTGGTATCATTTACTGGAACTCCACCAATAAACATAATTCTCCCAGCATTAAACTTTTTCGGTACCTTTTTCTCAACTGATTTTCCATCTACTGATAAAGTGAGTTTATTTCGCAACTTCCGTATTGAAATATGATGCCATTCATTAATATCATCAAATTTTTGCTCTAACATAATCACTTTTTCAGTTTTAGTTTTGAGCGTTAAATTAATAACATGGTTCTTTAATGTTAACAAAATATAAGGACGATTTTTTCCTTTGTGCCCCTGTAAATGAAATAAATATATTATATAGTAACATGAAAACACATGTCTAATGCTAACACTTGTATTTTAATAGTAGGCACATAATTTATTTTGAGTATTAGTTTAAGTATTGGTTTGAAACTATACGTTACCGATAATAAATAATATTAACTTACCGTAGATACGAAAATCAAACCATTTAGGTAGAATGTTCGAAATTGTAGCTCAATATTGTAATCCTTGCCCCAAATATTATTTTTGAACGATTGTTGAACAAAACTATTCTCTGAATCACCAAATTTTACAGCACCAGATTCTACGGAGTAACTAGTTATTCGGTGACATTGTATCGGCGGTGGTGGCTTTGCTGGTGGTTTAGTAAGTGTATCCATTTCATCGTTTATCGGTTGTGGAGCAGAACGGCCGATTTTCACTTGATCAAAGCTTACAAACTTACCAAATGGTAATACCCTATGAATATGATTAATTAATAAACAGTATACATATGTATAACAGTAAAGGTTCTTATACCACTGATTTATTTGTTACATCACTGATATATTATACTTATTTGTTAGGTATTAATTAGATTAAAATGAACTTTAAAATATAAAAGACAAGGTATTCCTAATGCACAAAAAATATACCAGGCTGAATCAAAATTTAATATTGATACGAATTGAAATAAAATTATTTACATAAGGAAATAAAAACAATATTTTATTGTTTCTTAATAGTTTTAAATATAATATTTAAGATATATTATAGTCGGCAGAGAACATATACTACTTGTTTATGAATTTAATATACTAGAGATGTAACCGACAAATTTGTGTTGACTAGAAATATATTTCGTTTTAATAAATCCAACATACATGCTGTTAAAAATAACATCTTTGATGCTGCCGATCAAACGATTTTGATCTACTAAATATTCCGGAACTTTTTCTGTATTATTTATACTATGAGAAAGTCCTCCAACGTATATATTCCCGATGATCTGTTTATTCCTAAGATCAAGATCTTTTTGGTCGTATAAATTATCATCTATACGTAAATCAATTTTACGTTTCTTCGTTTTTACCGTAACAACATGATATTTACCGTCGTTCACAGTAATATTTGAAGATAATGTTACTTGTTTATTGCCAATTTGTACAGTAAGTATAAGTTTAGCAGATACGATAGTGATAGCGTAATAATTTTCGATTATATCGTTATCAAATGCAGCTAATACAAATGCATCGTTTTGTAGGCTTTGTAAAAGGAAACTAAATGCAGTGCTGACGTTCAGAGGTTGTTCTGGTAGTTCAATGTAACCAGAACCTGGAAAACCAACATCTCGCAGATTCTGTAACTGCAATAAAAAATAATATACGTAAGATGCTGCAATAACTTGTAGATTTTTTAAGTATATTCAAAAATGTTCTAAAATAATGATGTAACAAAAATGTGTAATAGATCATTAATTTTCATTTAATTACATTTATACTAAGCTTCCTATCCGTGATATGAAATAAGAATAATATTGATTGCTATATTAAGTGCAGAAACAATAAAGTTGAAAATGTATTGCCAATACATTATTTATAAGATATTATATTTTAAACATGCATTAAAAGTAATCTACAGATATTAATTGTGCTACATGTTAGATATTTTTCATTTATTTGAGTCGTTTAAAAGAAAATTATGACGAAAGAGACTTTAATATTGTGCAATAACTATTTTTTCATTAGACCTTAAATATAATTTCGAATTATAAAATATTGTTTTAGAAAAATAAGTCATAAGCATTATTTACCTTACTGTTACATGAAGGCTCAACCCCATATCTTTTGCCAACATTAAGATCGACTTTTCCATCAACATTCATATTTTCAATATCACCCAAAAATGAAGTATGCGTGTACAGCGTTCTTGTAGTGCCATTAGTTTCTATCTGAAATCCAGGTGGAACACCTCCATAGTAAAATAAAGCTTCCGTCAAATTTGGGAAAGCATTATTTGCCGGCATTTTCATTGGCGTTCCATTTTGGATTTCTTCGTCTACTGATAACCGGCCTTCTTCCCCAGTTTTCTTTTGAAATACTCTACTAGCAGATACTGTAGTTTTGTTACCAGTATTATACTTTTTACTAGTGCTAAGAATTAATACTGAATTGCCACCATATTCAATATGAAACTGAACTCTTCCGTTCTTTAATATTATCGCTACAAACCGATTCTAGAAATAAATATAGTTGTTAGAATTATAACTTAGATGTTGGCTCAAGTACAAAATTTTAAAATTATATTGTATATAAAAGAATTAAATAATTTGGAAGCAATATTTGTAGGAATAGGTGCAAAATCTATTTGGGATAATAGCAAACGTAAAAAATTTAAATTATGTATTCACAACTTATGCAGCGACTCATTGAAATAGTCTAGAATTATAGTTTGTAACGAGTTTGTATTAAAAATTCATTGAAAAAGTTTGGTGAATAAAAATTATGTTTTTTAAATTTCGTTCGTTGGATCTCTCCAATCTGCGGTTTCGTTACGGAAAAAACAATTAGAAGCTATTCATTAGTCAATAAACCATGACGATCAGCGCTAATTTACTGTTTTAAGAACAACTTACTTTTGGTAGATCAACTACTAGGAATAATAACGCATCTTCATCATAACTTCGGAAATTAAAATTAATTGAAGTATATTTTGAATTGTGATAATCACTTTTTTTCACTAAGTAACCATGGCCATTAAAAAAGTTGCAGTCATTTGAATAGTCTTGTCCAAATCTAAAAGAAAAGAAAAACATAATAAGAATAACGTTTTGCCAGTGTAAATTCATGAATACACTTTGTAAGTATGATAATCGATTACAATCATTCTGGTATGGAAGAATTACGATATTATTTTAGTATTTAACCAAAATATAAAATTAAGCAAATAAGAAAAGAAATACTATTATACCTTGATGCATTGCAATTGTAGCAACCATAAGAAGTTAAATAATTCCACAATCCTACTGATTTGCCATCGAAAACAATATCATGGAGACATCCAGGCAATCCAGTATTAGTTATAACATTATGTGAAATCAACTTTGCTCCAACCCATATTCGGTCATTAGGATTAGATCTAAACCGTGTATAATCCGGATCTGATGAGCTACTATTGCTTATTTGTTCTTCGTCTTTTCCATAATAAATCACTGTCATTTTAACTGTGTTTGCAATTCTAGCCACTTCAATTTTGTATAATGAATTTTCTGTTTTGGGGCCTGGTAATTGGATATCAATTCTTCCCATGTCCCCAGCATTATCAAGTTTCCATAAAAATTGAAGTTGATCATCGATTAGTTGTAATGCCATGAACGTGTAGAATATTGTTGGAAAATAAAATATAGATGATTTTTTGTCAAAATGGTCCAGTGAAATTGTGACTACAATATCAGTGGTTGTAGTTGGATCGAAATTGTTTGGTTTGTAAGATCGAGTGCATATTGAGTTTAGTTTGTTTCCTAACGGAATTCGAACCTATTGAAAGTTATAAAATGAAATAGTTAATTTGGTAAAATATTCTAGAATATGTGTGCATCTTAGTAGAAATATATGACTACGAAACTAAATCTGTCACGTTCTTAATATTTTTCGGTGAAGAAAAAAGACACAAATAATATCTAAATTATAGATTGAAGTTTAAAATGGATTTGTATACAGAAATTTGAATCATATTGAGTTAAGCTATATAATATAGTTGAAGTGTATGTTGAATTGGATATTGAGTATAATTAATTTGATTTAATTAGTTCAAGATATTTTACGAAGTATATATCTAGCTAAATCCAATTTGTACGTAATTAAGAGGGTTTTTCACAAATCCCAATTATGAAGTTTATATAATATGATGGCATTTGCATGAAGTATACTCTTGTAAATTGTAACTCGCAACAGTATTTTAGAGAGTAGAGAATACTTAATTTTATTATTTTAATAAAATATTTATTTGTAACATTTTATTCTAAATAAGCTGCAAAACAACAATAAAACAAATTTGTGCAAAATGATAATACATACCCCATATGCAGCTTGTTTGACTTTTAAAATACGCCGTTTAAGTTCATCTAGCTTAAAGCTAATCGAATCATTTAACTTTGTATTATTTGATCTTCGAACATAATTATTAGTCTCCAAGCTTAGTAAGATGTCTAAAGAATTTTTCATAAGTCGTTCGGCAACACTTACTAAAATAGAATAACATATTCCATATTGTACAAGACATTCAAACATACATTCGTATCGAATATCGTGTCATAATTTACATATTAAGATTACAAAGTGCTCATAGGAGTTAGTTACATATATATGAAGTTATAAACTAAACTTACATTGTTCTTCACCGTAACTCACAATTTCAATGCCGGCTTTTTGTAATTTATTTAGCTCGGGTCTTAAATTATGCTTGATTTGATCTTTAATATGAGTTGCATTTTTGTAAATTTCATGCATTTTATTCGACACAGCATTTGCACTATGTATTATAGCATACATATCCTTTTTACTCGGTATAATATTTCGTAGATTTATATTCAGTTGATTATCAGTTAACGCAGTTCTCCATAAAATATTTTGTGTATCGCTTACGCTGATATTTAAATTTTCGCGAAATTCATCCAAATCTGTAAAAAAATCAATTCTTTCATATGAATACTAATTTTTAAAAATAAAATAAGTAAACTTACACTCAACATTATTTAATACTGTTTTTGCATCAAATTTGAGTTTATCGGAAACTTTCACTACATTTATTGCTTCTGTTGCTAAGGAATTTTGGTTATGAGGATAGATTTTCTGATAAGCTTCATTTATAACTGATTCTGAATTTTCAGCAATATTTCTCGCTTCGTTCAAATAATCAATGATATCTTGATATGCTTTACTTGCTTTTAATGCTATATCCGTTTCGTGCGATATATTGAAAGATCTGCAATCAATTACATTACTTCATATAATAAGGCAGACTTTTCATACGATTCTATACAAATTTTCAACATTTAACTGCCCATTTCCAAATTCAGGTTCTTCATTTAATTTATTCATATTCCTCAAGCAAACTTTACTTCATTTTTTGTCGATAAAAATAATTTGTCTAAAGAATACGTTACCCTCTTTTCCCTAAACAATATTTATAGTGTGATTAGCGCGTGTAATGAATACGTATACTAAGTGCCGTATATAAACAAATCAAAATAAATTATCTACTAATAATCTTCAAGCGTTAATCATTGGTAGGTTTACTAATATTTATACTAATTCTTACTGAGTCAAACTGAGATAAATAGAATGAAATTCAATTGTTAATTAACGAGAGACTAAATAACATTCAAGCGTGTAATATTTAGATTAAAATGAGTAATTTGGCATAACACTTAGTGTTTTATTATTTAAAATGTAAATAAAATAAGTTTTGGTGTTAATTAATTAAAAAGCAAACTTATTACTGTTATACTGTTTACGTAGCACAATTCGACATTCACTCACGCATACATTTCATACAAAAAGTATATACTGCTTATCTTGGCTACATTATTTATTTCTATGTATTCGTGATCAAAAAGTAGTATAGCATATTCAATATTAATAAAAACGTTTTGATTTAAAACACAACAACGAATACACGAATCGAGTGTATAGAACAGAAATAATTAACTAAGAACATATATTATTCATTGTCATCGAACAAATATTATACAAAAAAAAATCCCATATCCTTACAGTGAGATGAAACATATAAGTCTTGCGGTATAGGCTATTTTTGCTCTAAACAAATAAGATATGTGTTTTTTTTTTATATTGAACTAACAATACCATCACGCATTCTTGTTCGAAAATAGCACTTTATGTACTCTCTTTATATTAGCTCGATGGATTTTATATTAAACAATTTACCTTCTGTATTCTTCCGCTAGGCGTCGTAATATTTCTGAATGTTTCTTGGCAGCGTCGACTTGTTTCTGAAGTTCTTTTAAAGAAAACTTTTTCTTTTCTTTAATTGTGTCTTCAATCTGTTTAATTAGACTTTTAAATTCATCGGACTCTTTTAAATGTTCAATATTTAGCTTTGCTATGTTTAAAAGTTCTTTTGCACTTTTAACATTTTGATCTTCATCGTCTGAATCAAAACTTATATTTTTCAGCTGCTGAATCTTAGCTTTCAATTGAGTAATTCTTTGGTTTATTTCCGCATTTTTCTGACCGCCAATATCAAGATCTGTTAAAGTATTTTTAACGATGATTTTCATATCTTTTAATCGCTTTTCAAACTCTTGGAAATCTAACTCAACTTTATTAAGTAAAACACTTTGGTTTGTTTTCATTTTTTGAATGTCATATAAAATATTTGTACAATAGTTATTTACATCACTGAATTCAGGATGGATCAATGGTATACGCTTTATTTCTTCTAATAATTTACTGCCTTCTCTAACAGCATGTTTTAATTTAATATGATCTTTTCCAAATGTATTTAAATCATTAATTGTTTTCTCGATCTGTTTCAATATCTCCTTGATATTTTTGCGTAATTGGTGAATCTCATTATTAATGTTCTCGATGTCTGTTTGAATGTTATTACTTCTATCAACAATGTCGGAATTCTTGAGTTTGACAGCCGTGTCATATAATTCATTAATGGGTTGAAGGGAAAAGGATTTAATTGAATCTTGGAGGAATGTGTACTCTTTCAACGCCTTTTCTAATATTTGACTTTTGTTACTCATTTCGTTTAATTTATCGTGAAGTTGACGAGCGCGATCATATAGAATATATTCTGCGTATAATTTGTCGAGATCATTTACCATTTTGTCTAAGTCATTCAATAGCCATTGTGTGCAATTATCACAGGCTAAAAAAAAAAATGGTAATATATTACTGAAATCTTTTTATGAGTACACAACTATACATATGTAAGATATTTAAATTAATATATATATATATATATATATATATATATATATATATATTATACTATATTGTGATTGAAATAACTGTAAATAAAATAAATAAATATATCAACACGTTTTTCAATGAAATGTGGGTTCCAAGGATCGATAGTGTGATATGTGACTTGCGTTGGCATGAAACTCTGTCACATTACAATTAATCAAAATCAAGCATGATTGCACATTTTATAAAAATATTAACTTTTAATTCTTTCTTAAGAGCAAAACCGATTTTATTTTACATTATGGTGTGTTGCGAAGATATTTCTAATATGTTTACAAATACGTTAGTATCATTATTTTAAATTTGCAATTAAGAATTATAAAAGTTGATACGCTCGATATAACAATAACTTTAATAATCAGCACATAGCTGTATTTGAAATTGTAAAGAATGTGAATATGAAATAATGGTTCGTAAATATTTCTACAAATTTGTGTCGCTCAAAACGCTGTTGCATTAAAAGGGAGAGTAAGAGAGATAGATAATTACTTGCCCATAATGTATATATATATATATAATATATATATATATATATATATATATATATATATATATATTTATATATATATATATATATATATATATATATATATTATATATATATATATATATATATATATATATATATATATATATATATATGTATATATATAATATATAATATATATATATATATATATATATATATATATATATATATATATATTTATATATATATGAGTAATAAAACCACACTTTTAAAAGGCGGCATACTAATTTCGATTAAATTATTTCAATATTTTATGTTCAATCAAGTATTAAGCTATTGCAAGATTCTAAAACAGCAAATAGTAAATATTACGTTCTCTAAAAGAGTATAATTTGATTTTGGAATGCCCAACATTAAAATTGAATTTTAGGAAAGTAACGCTTTCAGTGTTAGGGGACTGCCATATTTTATAATTTAGAAAATATTAAAAATAACTTACATGCACAGCCGTTGACCTCCAGTACAAATCTGTGGTTTTCGCACTGCGAGCAATCTGTTCCAACGATTCCCTGTTTACAATTACACTGACCAGTTACTTCGTCGCACTCATAACTCGCGCTGCCGTACTTGTTACAGTTGCACGGTTTACACGAACCACTCTCTTGTTCCGGGTTGCCGAAATAGCCCAGTTTACATTTATCGCACTTTGCACCTGTATATCCCGGCTTACAAGTACACTTGAAGCCGCCAAATGGCAAACGGTGACAGTGTTTCGCGAAGTTTCGCTCGTGTGTAGGGCAGGGGCACGGTTTACATAT
Organism: Nebria ingens riversi; assembly: GCA_018344505.1. Lineage (NCBI taxonomy): Eukaryota > Metazoa > Arthropoda > Insecta > Coleoptera > Carabidae > Nebria > Nebria ingens. The sequence goes on along the minus strand of JADQWA010000144.1, from coordinate 64,828 downwards.
CCCATGCATTGGATTACCAAAGTATCCCTCTGAGCAATCTTGACAATTTCTACCTGTTGTGTTTTCGGTACACGACTATAACAGAGAAAATAGTAGATTGAATACTGAGACTCTTGAACTTTATTTTAGATTTAAATATATTTCAAAAGAGATTACTATGTAGGTTTTATAAATACGAGTAGTCTAGGCGTTCGTTCAAAAATGATTAATAATATCATGATACTCAATAAAATATTAAGAAACATCATGTTCGTGTGTAAAACAAATATTATTCTGATTAAATCTAATGATATCGCCCATATTCTTATATCAAATCCCCATTAAAAATGCAGCAAGTATATTTACCAAGCAATGCCCTGTTTCTGTGTCACAAATATTTGATCGGCCATTACATTCACATGGACGAGTTTCGCCTATAAGATCGATGACAATTGTTCCATTGACCGTTGATGGATTGTAGTATCGGAAGAAGCCGATACTCGGATTCTGACATGATGATGAATTGTATTGGTTAGGGCATTCACAGAGCTCCACTCCTTTTGCTAATGGCGGCGGACTTCCCGGCAACGTTATCGCTGTATCTAGTGTTACATTATGCAATCTGCAAATCAAAATGATTAGATAAAACAAGTGCTTTGCTATTTTTGAAAGGATTTAACATGAAGTTTGGAATATTAAAGAGATAACATGTGTGTACAATCACGGCTAGTGTACTAGCACCTCCACCATTTTGTGTTATACATATTTTAGTGACTTGGCAATAAAAAAATCTTTTCGAAGAAATCGTTAAACACCCATAAAATCTATTACTAGAACTCAAAGATCAATCAATAGTATTTTTATATTGTTAATAATAAGATACTTAAAACCGCTGCTGTGTTTAACTGAAACTTCCGATATGAGTGTTTAAAAAGAAAAATTAAATATTTTAAATTTAGCTTTAAATGAACATGCTCCCTCTTTAGTATTCCTAATTTCATGGCTGTTGATGATCACCTACACGACCTTATTGAAGTTCACTGCATCATTCGCGCGAATCAAAATATGCTGGACTTTTTGTAACGCGACCATAAGCACATCACGTGACACAAGTGCATTAGGCATATCTTTTCTGCGCCATAGTGATTCATGTAATCGTATTTCATGTTTATGGTTTTTACTAGGTACTAATTGATAATATTCCAATATAAGTCGGTTGTTCCCTTTTATTTGTACCAACGGGTATGTATTGTACGAGAACGTATTGGTGCCATCGATAGTTTCAGTCATAAATCGAAGATATCCACCGTAAGATAGAATACGATCGCCTAAGAATTCGTTTGGAAGACGCCAGTATATTGCTCTGTCTACATGGGTTTCTACGTCAAGCGATTTTGTCTCGTCATACACCCCAGGAATTACAATCAAATCATTCTCTAATGCGAGATGTTTGTTGAATAAATGTTTGTGTGATGGTATAATCTAAAGAAAATAATAGATTTAGATTCGGTTATAAGGAAAATGGAAATTTTTGAATGAATTATTCAATTATCCTACCTACACAGTTTGTTACTTTAATAATTACCACGAAACCTTCATTTAAAAAACCATTGACAAAAATTTTCTGATATTAATACACCTGTGATATCAACAGTGTGTGAAGGTCAAATAAAAATGGATAAAATTGGATGAGTTACAAAAAATATGGATCGAATAAAGAACCGATTTTAAAATTTAGAACTGCATTCACATAATTAACAGAATTTCAACTCTGGACTTTTAGAAGATGTTTTTATTATATTCTATTCGCATTAATCTAATTCCAAAGTGAAGAAATGATCAATATTTATAATTAAATATTATAGGGGCGTCGCCTGGGTAAAATAATCCACCTAATGCGCCAATCAATGAACATTTAATACACACAAATCAATTTAATTTAAAAAGAAAAATATTCTCCAGATTTAGTCAGCTTAAACAAAGAGTAATATATTAATTTTAAATAAATATGAGATATACTAATCTTAATATTATTATCATTATTTGCTGCTATTGAAATAATCTATAATAATAATAATTATAACAATTATGAACTATACCTTTTTCCTATAGTTGTATTCAATATCCAACTCTCGACTCGTATTCAATCGAATATGCCCAATTGTTAAATTCGATTCTGTGCAATGAGCAGTTCGACCAAAACAGAAACATTGCGTACAACCACTTGGGTTATCCAAATGCAAGCCGAAAGTTCCATTAGAGCATTGGTTGCACTGCTTTCCAACCACAAGTGCCTGAAAACATATTTGTATAAACAAAAATCTTCAACAACATTCCAGAAGAAATTCGAATACTTTGCACAAACATTGTCCGGATTCATCACACGAACAGTGGCCATTACTGTCACATCTTTCCGGTTCTGTGCCGGCTCGATCACAATCGCAGCGTCTACAGCGCGGATAACCGTAATAACCAAAAGAGCATTTGTCACAATGCTGTCCGGTGTAACCAGTTTTGCATTCGCACTGTCCCGTAAATAAGTCGCATTGCTTTTTCACATAGCCATGTTGTGCACAGTTGCAAGACTAGAAAACATATTTATCATCATGAAAATTAAATTGAGATTTCTATTTATTACAGTCTGGGCTGGTTAGATTTAGAATAATGTTTTTTTAATGATAAATTATCTTACGGTCGTAGACACTAATTTCGTTTTCTATTTTGTTAAACCTAACAGTTCTATTACATATATGCTGCGAATTGCTTAGTTAATAATTAAAAATTGAATAGATTTTTCAAAAACATTTAAATTAAACATTTAAATTAAAACTGATTGTCCTAGACGTATACACATATACAGTACTGTGTTAAATTTAGTGATTTTAATGTTAAGATTGCTCAAAAATATTTTAGACATAAAAACACATGATATTTCAATATCTCATTATTATTTTATGGTTTTCACTTTTTAAAATGGACAAATTACATTAAAGTTCCCAATAACTTTGAAAGTTTCTAAGAAGCGTTCTTGCCTTTATTTGCTTATTTGTATATGAATAGCAAATATTAATAAATATTTTAGCAACAATAACATTTACAGTAGTGCTTGGTTTTCAGTACAAAGTGCGATGTTTGGCAGATTTGGAGCTTACGTTATATTATAAAATGAAAAGAATATCCAAACTATGGCATATGTTAAATATGTGCGAACATGCAACAATTTTATACACATTTTTACAAAATATATTCGTATATATTAAGCTATAAATAGTCATAAAATATGATGTTTGTTAATAACGAACCTTACATCCTTTGCCAAATTCAAGCCCATACGAATTAGGTATACACCGTTCACATGATTCTCCTCTGCTATTCGTTGGACAAACACATCGTCCTGTATCAGGATCACAGATATGTCCTGTTTTATCGCAAAATTCACATTCTACAAAAGCAACAAATATATCCGTATTATATTAAAATAATCTAGCGTTCAACCTCCATTAACGAGAAACAGAATATTATAATTACTTTGACATCCTGTATTTGAAAAACCAAAGTACCCTGGTAGACATGTGTCGCACTTAAGGCCGCCTATACCAGGTTTGCATAAACATTGCTGAGTACTTTGATCGCATAAGCTATTTTCACTTCCGATTTCATCACAATCGCACTCAAAGCAGCCGTTCCCGATTTCCAAACCCCAGTATCCATCCTATAACAATTGTAGAATCATTTATCCTTTCAAAACACACGGAGGGACAGCGACATAAAATGCCAACCAATTCATGGATTTGTTTTTTTTAATTTTCTAAGGTACATACTAAATTTTAGACAAAGGTTATATTTTAAGTTTAGTAAGTAGTATATATCCAGATATCTCTTATCTTTATTATATATTTGAATAAACCGAATATAGACAACTAATACTAAAATTAAATATAAAAACACGTTTTTGAATAAGAGATAACAATCAAAAAGAGATATGAACAATAATTCTAAATTTTCAATATCTACACATTTAGAAAAAAATCGTTACCATAACTAAGAATTTGTTTGAGTTAACCGAATTCAGAGTTATGCATTTTCTAAGAGTGCATAAACGCAAAACGTTATTCCTGCAAAAGGAAAAATAGTATTCACGTAAAAGAATATGTTATTTTTAGATACTCAATATATCTCGAAATTAAGTAACTTAGTTGACTGTAGTATTCTAGGCGGATTTCACCTTGAAGTGCTTTTTGTTTGTTTTGTCATCACCAACATTTTTAACAAATTAACTGATTCCTGTTTTTTATTTAAATAGTTTGAGAGCAAAAAAGATAAAAAATGTTCCATAGCAATTCGTAACGAGATGCCTACGATCTATATTTTGTATATACCAGCAAATTTTATTTGACAAAATTATATATAGGTATATATATATATATATATATATATATATATTATATATATATATATATATATGTATATATATATATATATATATATATATATATATATATATATATATATATTATATATACACATACATAAATATATATATATATATATATAATATATATATATATATAACTTTGCTGTATTTATTGAAAAGGAGAGAGCTTTAGAATGATTGTACTGCATGCACTAGATTAAATATTGAACATACCTCGCAAAAATTACAATTCAGTCCAACCACATGTGGTCTACATCGGCATTGTCCTGTCTTTATATCGCATGACGTTAATTCAGATCCAGCAGGATTGCATGCACAACCTGAAAATAAAAATAAAAATTGTTATTCCCCGTATTACTTACTCCTGAAAATAACTTTATATACACACATATATATATATATATATATATATATATATATATATATTAAATTAAATTCTGAGTTATCCGTTGACTGGAGATAAGTCTCAGCTGAGGTTAGTAAGTCTTTCGGAAGGCAACATCATTGTAGTTTAACATAGTAGATAGAATGTATTCCAAGATCTCAAACTTTTCTTATAGCCTCCAATAATGTTTACATTATGCGACACAATACAAATTTTGAATATCTTTAAAATGGCTCCATATTTAATTTCACTTATTCCTAAGTTGGTCCCTATATCAAATATAGCAGTTGCAGCGATTCTTTTATCTAAATGAAGCACGCTTTATGTTTTTATGTTTGGGTTGAATTTATTGGAACTCTAAGACAAGTCTGGGAATTTAGGAGAACCGCTCTAACAAGAGGACTACAATAAGCAAGCGCGTATATACACCTTTATTCAATATATTTTATCATTTCTGATATATATAAATATTTCTGTAAAATATATACAAATTTGCAATTCTGGATATATAAATTTTAAATCTAGGAAAAAAAAACAAATGATTATTATTTGTTTTTTTTTATAAAAAGGATGACATATGTTTATAAAAATGTAAATGAATCCACGGTGCTGAATGTAACGATGCGATAAATTATATAACCAAATTATCAAAATGATTAACATGCTATAAACATCCAAATATTAATACCTATGTAATCTAATGAAACAAGTCATTAAAAATGTATTTAAGTTGAGGTATTAAAACCTTACGCAAGCGTTTATAAATTAACGGCCGGTTTACGTTATGACATAATTTTAATTCTTAAAAGCAACATCTCAATTGGAATACTACTTTAAAAATGTTAATTATACTACTACTATAACAAATAAAGTCACATTAAATATATAGGCAATAAAAAACTAAATTTAAAGTTGGTTCTATAGTAAAAAAATACACATTAAAATGACTTTACTAATCTTTATTCCTTTAAGTTGAATTTAAATATATTTACTCTCAAATGTTTAGTTGTTATTAATAACCGATTTGCAAATTTATATTCCCACATTCAAGTTAATAAGCTTGTTAATCACTTATAACATTTTTATTACAATCAACTTTATTAATTTTAAATTAAGCTACTTTTTTCTATGATTGTAGCTCCTATATGTGTATGCATGTGTTTGTGTGTGTTAAACTCATTCTATCACATTTCAGTTAATAAATAAAGGATTCTTTATCCAGATTTTATCAAAATATTTGCAATTTACTACAAGATATTACGATATTCATTTCCAGAGATCAGAGAATTATATGAGTTTGAAATTTTACTTTAATACCGCCTCTGGCAAAACTTAATTAACGATGCTCGTAACTGGAGCGAAATATAAAATCGCTTATGGACGACACTCGCTTCTAAGTAAAATGTTTAGAAGCTGCTTATTGACGGTTCCTGTAGTTAAAGAGAAGGAACTTGAAATTGTAATTCTGACGTTGATACGTGCAGCTTTGACTTTCTAAAGCAATTTGTGTGCAGGATTCAAGTATGTAATGAATGGTCTATTTAAACATTTATATACTACAAAACCCAATATTTGGCGAAATATATATATATATATATATATATATATATATATATATATATATATATATATATATATATATATATATACATATATCACCAAATATTGGGTTTTGTAGTATTATAATATATATATATATATAAATAATATATATATATATATATATATATATATATATATATATATATATATATATATATATATATGTATGTAAAGTTAAAGAGTAAAAATTGACTTTGAAGTAAAGGGTAGGTCGATAAGTGAACTTGTCTGATTTCTAGCGTTTCATTTTAATAAAGGTGACGCTGCATTTTTAATGCCACATTTTCATTTGTTTTCGTATAAAGCAACGTTTAACACCTGGAGCACGTGTCTGCAGGTTTACTTTGTTAGATTAATGAGGTGCATAATGATTGTTTGCGGTCGCTCAACACTCACTCGCCATTCATGTGTTAACGAGTGAACTGGTTTAGATGACCGGTGTACAAACAAACAGTAGCATAGCCAGAGTACTTACTTACTTACTTACTATACACAAGTACATCTCTATAGCTATACAAGATTTACTTACGACGAGCAAATCTTTCACGGAAGTTGGTTGAACTTTTTGAAATAGACAATATAATTAGGAATAACATTTACAAGTTAACATGCTTGTAAAATATTGCGATAGCAACCGTGCAATTTATCATTCTTTTCTATCGGTCTTTTCATCCGGTGAAAAAAAAAACAAACTATAAACATCTTGTGCGCGGTGTACCCGTGTCGTTTTTTAAGCGTTAATGTTTATTTTCATTCACTACAAATGTGTACCACACGCATCGCGTTCGTGTGCCAGTGTGTGTGTTTATGTATGCATATGTGTTCAATGTGTGCCAATGTGTATGTGTATATCGCTGTCATGGTGTATTCATCGTTATGTCGCAATTTATTTTCTCAAAAACATCGTCCCTTTCGGGCGTCTGTCAGGCAATCGGCAAGCGAGATTGCACATATAAATAATTCAATTTCATTATAAACATCCAGAGACTGACGGAGACGGTAAGAAGCACTCTCTGTTTCAATGTCAGAGGTCTCTTCTGGTTTCGTATATATATATATAATATCTACTCCGGTGGGGGCTGTTGCGGTGATACACTGGAACTGATGGGGGTACACGCGAGCATTAATAGTCATAAGCGTCGACGAAAGTAGACTCTCTAAAAGGCCTTTGAACTTATCAATGTGCTTTTGACTTTTAAGTACGATATTATATTGCATTGGTTAAAAAAACTGTTAACATGTCATCATATCTATACTAATATAAATTGAGACAACTACAGTTTGTACTTTCTTATACGAATGTATATAAGGAAGTATTGTAATCATGAAAATGTTCGAACTCGAGATTTTAACGGAAATATATCTTTTGACCTTCCCAGAGTTGAGTCTGACTATTTTCAGAATTCCGCCTGTGTGTGTGTATGTGTGTCTGTGTGTGTGAACAATCTTCAGCCAAAACGGCCAATGATATAATCATTAAACATTAAATTTAAAACTTGTCTATGACTCGGAAGAAAAACTTCTTATTTTTGAAAAGTATATTTAAACCGAAAGTGCAAGTTTACTCTTGTAAATTTTTGGAAATTCTGAAATATCTCCAAAACGGCTGCACTTACAAAAAATATATTAGTATTCAAAATGAAAGATATTAATATTATACACAACTTTTGTTGAAAAGGTTTCTTCAAAATGTTTACTGATTACAAGAAAATTACTATTTAAATTTTTAAATGTCTTATTTATGTTGCCATGGTAACGTAGTAATACTTATGGTTAGTAAAATATTAAAAATATTATTAGATATACATATTTTGTTAGGTTTTTAATTCTTTTAAGGACAAAAACATCTGCAGTGTATCGCACTGGACTTTCTTATACGTATAAAACATATATGAATAACCTCTCTATCTAAACAATATATGCGTAATACGTATAAGAAAGCCCAGTGTAATACACTGCAAATGTTTTAAAGTTGCTTTGAAACGAATATTTTTATATATATATATATATATATATATATATATATATATATATATATATACAATATTTGTTCATTGCAATATTGCATACTGACAAGTAGAAATAAACGTCGTCACATTTTCTTGATCACATGTAAGAACATATGTATGTACATAAAATACCACAAAGGAGTCAACTAATGGTCTTTCGTCAGTTATGGAAATCGAATTGGGCGGTCAAACATTGCTGTACGCACGACACGACGACGGTAATAAACAAACATTTATGACAAACGGTGCCTGCTGCTGGAATAGAGCCAGTGGGCGACTATGTTGGATAATTCAATTGTAAAAAAGACAAAAGATGACTCGGGAAAAAAACAAAACACCATATAGGATACTATATATATTCTCTCAACCGAATAAGATCATGTTACCAGGTTTCTGTGTACACGAATGCGCACCTTAATTTATGAGAAACAATACCGGAATGACGTGTATATTTAAAACAGTGACATACGGTACAAAAGATTTCTGTTGGTAACATGTTATCACCGAAAACATTTATGTAAGAATAATTTATAATGAATAATTTCTGGAAACGGAAATGTAACTAGAATTAGGTATAAGTTAAAACGAAATCGTTAGCTTATGCTTAGTTGCACCACTGTTAGTTAAAATTTAACTTTAGATAATGATTAACAATATCAAATAGTTTATTTTAAACAAAGTTCAACTTATACTTACACCACTGTGGTGCAAATGGGCAGTAAACCAAAGTATTGTAATATAATTTAATGTATACTAACTCAACCACTTACAATAAAAGCTTAAATTTTACCGAGAATTGGTAGTTACATACTAAAATCAATCTACATTCCTGGGACATCTGGAAGCATCTTTTGTTGGTTTGACGTTTTACATAAAATCGATTTTAATTCTAATTTTAAAATTCATAAAAAGATCATAAATTACTGTAGCAATGTTAACTATTCTTTATGTAACAGTATGATTACGGAGGTTAAACCATAATTTAACTGTTTTAACATTATTAATTCCAATTGAGATGAATATGATTCACCAGGTTCAAGTAGAGATATAAAAAGTTTCAAAGATATACATCAAATTAATTATATCTGACGTAATAATTATACCATAAAATATTACATATAATTTTAGTGATGAATCATCATTTGGCACTGAGCATGATAAGTATCAGTTGCGCATTAACTACATGCTAAATAATAAGTTAAAAAGCTTTCAAAGTGGGGATAAATGCAACTAATAATTCCAAAACAAATAAAGACATTTTCATTAATCCTGTCATGGTGATTATTTTCCTGCCAATCCATATTCTCTATTTGATCTAAAAATGATATAGAACAAGTAGATACTATTTATTTATCAAAGTGAATCTTTTTCCAGTTGCAATTATATAGAAGGAAATTGACTACTAAGATACATTCAATTCTATGAGATTATAGCATGGTAACAAAGATTCGGTCGCATATTCTTAATTTTAGAAATTTCTAAATTTGATTCAATTTTTTGGATAAATATATACACACATACATAACTTCATGCCTATTCCTATCAAATAGGGTGGCAGAAACCCTTTACATCCGTTCCCATCTTGTCAGTCTTTCGCCATCCTTACAAACTTTTTTTGCTTCATTCAAATTCAGTAA